>VUQK01001107.1:7372-20564 GCA_015106715.1 Bujurquina vittata | reverse complement strand
GAAGTGAGCTCTTGCTTGTCCCCAGAATTTTAATCCGGGGATTGAATGTAGTCTCAGCTCTCAGTCCATCCTGTCCTCGGTCTCGGCTGGATCTCTCTGTGTCACTATGTGTCTATTTTTGCCGTTTCCACTGTAACGTCTTGAAATTTTATCCGTCCTCACTTTGTTACAAAGTAACCGCCGGCTGAACTAGCTCGGCGGTATCACGTGGTATGGCCAAACTCGCATGCGATTGGTCTGTGGGTTTCCTCGGACGCTTCGCCATTACCGTAAGGACTGTAAAAGCTACGCTGGTAAAACAGAAAGTGCTCAACAGCATTTTAAGTGGTCATTTCTGTTTTGGTATTGGGTCGGGTCCGTATGAGACATCATTTCGGTCCGGATCCGGACCGAAGTCCGCCATTTGGGGATGCCTGGTTTAGAGGATAGCCCCTTTTGTCAGAACCCACCCATTTCTACTGGAAGTGAATAGGACTTAACATTTAGTTGCAAAAATTTTGCTTGCAATAACTGCAACAAGCTTGTGACCCTTTGACATCACTAAACTTTTTAAGATTGACTATCCACCTTGTTCTGTTCATCCTTCACATGGTCAGCTTGCAAAGAAGAAGAAATATATATATTCAGTATTCATTTGTTGGGTGTTTACAAACTGCTATTTTTGTTATCCAACAGTGGGGGCCTTGCAGGAGCTGCGAGATTTTATTCCAGTAGAGAGTAGTGTGTGGCCAAGGGTGTTGTTGGGGACTGTGGTCCAGCTGCCTTCAGATCATTAACAAGCTCCTTCCGTGTAGTTTTGGGATGGTCCACCACCTTTCTCACAATCATTCTCACCCTGTGAGGCAAGATCTTGCATGGAGCTCCAGACTGAGGGCGACTGATGGTCATTTTATATTTCTTTCATTTCCGAATAATCGCTCCAACAGTTGTCACCTTTACACCAAGCTTCTTGCAGATGCTTTGTAGTTCATTCCAGCCTTGTGCAGGTCTACAAGCTTGCCGCTGATGTTCTTTAACAGCTATTTGGTCTTGCCCAGGGTGGTGGAGAGGTTGGAATGGAAGAAATAGGTTTCATGCTTTAATCACATAACGAGCTGAGATCAGGAGTGTTTGTAATTGACTGATTGATTGTAATCTGTGTGCCACATGGACACAGCCAATCTGTGAGAACCAGAATGCTGGCTGGGTTGTTGGGGTCAAATACTTACTTCACTCAGTGACATGCAAATCAACTCTAACTTTTATGTAATGTGTTTTTTTCTGGAGTTATTGTTGATATTCTGTCTCTTTTCATTAAAATTAACCTACTATAAAAAGAGACTGTTTATTTCTTTGTAATTGAGCAAACTTACAAATTCAGCAGGGGATCAAATAATAATTTTCTCCAATGTACATTTCTATGTTCTAATAAATGAGCTAGCAAACAGACACTGCAGGCCTCTCTGTAGGGCAGCTTTTTGCATGTTGAATTAATGATGGCTGAAATCCATCAAGTGTCTCATTATGAATCCAACTCACCTAAATAGAACGGAGCCTTTTATGTTTGCAATTACATTCTCTATCTGCTTTTTCAGCAAACACTAGTATGCTATTGAAAAGTGAAGTAAGAAACACTGCCTTGTTGACCTATGCATACACATATTTCTAATGAATGATATAAAGCCATTTTGAGCCAGAAAGCACACTTCCATCACACAGTAAAAGCTACAATCAGTTTTTGGCAAAGTGATTTCTCATTTTCAAGAGAGACCTGGCCAAGAAGGCAGCAAAAATTTAAAAAAAATTTACCATAACACTTCTATTAGATATTTTAAGTGGCAAAAAGGGCAAGACTGATTATAATGTAGATCACAGAGTACCGGGTAGGTACAATAATAGGGATACTTAGAAAACAGGTCATCTATTTTTTTATACATCTATAACCCCTTCATAAATTATACTGAATATGGCATATTTACCAAAAATAAACAAGGATACTAGACGTAAGAAAAACAAAAACAAATAGAAAACATCACTCTTTGGCAGATGATCACTTTTAGGCCTAGTGAAAGTGATAAGAAGCCCTCTCCTGAGTAGCGTACAGTGAGCGGCGGCCTTGAATTTTGTACCTTTTCGCTGCGACACCATTATTCTCCTCTCCGTCCTCTCTTTTCCTTCGTGAAGGGAGCTTGAGTCCTTCACTACCTGACGCCATTTCATTGAATTTCGTACAGAAAGTAATGAAGTGTCAAACTATCCTAAGAAAAAGGAAGCGGACCGACAACCAGCGACGACGTCAAACAATTTCCGACTTGAATCATTCAAAATAAAAGCGCAATTTTCACAAACAAAAACGACAAAAGTCGACAACAACGAAACTGTGATAACGTGATAAAAAAAATAACTATTGCTGGTTGATCATTTTTGATGTCACTATCCTACACTGTCCTGATGCACGAAAAAAATATAGGCGTCAAAAGCCAGTTGAAAGAAAATAAACACTGCATTAAAAGCAGTTTTCATCAGCAAACAGCTGATAAATAATTTATCCTATAATTTTTAAGAATTTTTGCGACACGTGGATAACATTACATTGATGCCCAATAAGTAAGGTTTTATGTTAAAACGCGTGCGTGTCTGTGTTTTTAAATAAACTACTAGTAGTGACGACGGTTTTATTAATGTTATACTGCAGGTGACTGTTGTTTACTTAATTTCTAATGTTTATTCTCTGAGAGATTGCACAGTTTACTGCACACAAGAAGATGGGCAACGGCCAGCTGGACAAAAGAACACATCTTTTGTTTATGTGCATGACCAGATTCACATGCTTCGCAAAGATTAGTGTCTGACAAAAAAACACAGGCGGAACAACAAAGGGCACCGAGAAAATACACATGGCGGACACGGATCAGGAGAAATCCCACGCTCTTAAAACGTGTTCATTATTTATATTTAATTTTATTTTAATTCTATTTTTTGTGTTTTGTGCTGCAAAAAAATGTTTAAACTGTGCCATTCGTTAAGAACAATTCAAAGTGAAGAAAGAACTAAGGCTGCAGGTGTGTTTGGGCCCGTTACCGATAGCGGTGTCTCTGGTTGCTCTACACCAACACGGTATCTGGTTAGCGTCCGCCCCGCGTCACCCAGCAGGGAAGTGATGTCAGGCACGTCCAGCCGAGCTGCTGAACAGGGTCCTCAGAGACAACAGACAAGGCAGACGGAGGAAGAAGACTGAATCCGGATCCTGAAAGTAACCTACTCTAAATCCGGTTTCATCCGTGGAGAATTAATGTATATCGGAGCAGAAAACACCAGGAGCAGAAAGTACAAAGACTAACCTTTTCAGCGACTATCGTATTGTCGCATTATGAGGTTAGGAATACTTTAAAACAAGAGGCGAAAGATTGTGAGTCTCGTCTTCATCCGGCGACAGCGTACAGAAGAGCCAGTCCTTCGCTTGAAAGGAGCTTTTACGTTGGATGGTTTTGCCTGTCGAGCTTTTAAATAACTCCGAGCTCTAAACCTGACCGTATTTTGCCTGTTTCGGAGCTAGCGAGCGTGCTTGCTAGCCGACTGAAGCCATGGAGTTGAGAGTGGGTAACCGATACAGACTGGGCAGAAAAATTGGAAGTGGATCTTTTGGAGACATCTACCTCGGTAAGCTATTGCCGGAGAACATTTCTGTAGTTTTTCCCGTTGTTTCCATTAGTCTCGTCATAATTAAGGAATTTTTTAGAGCCATCTGCTTATTCGGAGTTTCCTAAATGGCCTCAGAATCAATCAGCTGTTCTGTGTTTAGTCTTAAGCGTTAGCTACCGGGCTATCAGCCTGTGTTACAAAACAGCTAGCAGAGACATTCTCTACCATAAAATACTTCATAGGAAACGATATGCTTCATTGTCTTTTACTTTGGGAACACGCTGTCTGTTATAAGAATTAATTAATGTGCAAATGAACCGTCTTAATGATGAGAATTGACACTGACGGCTGCCAATGTAGCTAAATCTCGATTGCAAAAAGCTAGCTAATTTATAGGTTCCCAGCCTTCGCTCTCCTGGAAGCAGCAGTAGTCTGGGAACAGAACAACAGATCAGGCCATAGCCTTCCCACTTAAGCACCTGAGCTGGTAACTGATATCTAGCTTTTATTTACTTACGCTAAAGATCCACCTCTAAACACAACAGACCGGTTTCAGTTCCTCCTGTATTCGTAAAACAAATACTACTATATACTTACTGAGAAGTGAGTTCTGTATAACCCTATAGATTATATCATTACGTTACCTAGAAACCGTTTCAAAAGTAACGAAGTTATTAGACCTGTTAGGATGTTTGTATATTTAGGACTACATTTGATCAAAAGAGGCTCCCTTGCCTATTGAGAGCCAGCAGAGGTAACTTTGGCATTAGAATAGGTGTTGTTTCTTTGGCTTAAGGAACATGTTAAAATAATTTTTCTTTTTCATCTAAACAGACTGTGTGGACTCGTATGGACTGTTAGCGATGATGTAATTTATTGTGAGATGTGGGAAGTTGATAGTGGCAGAGGGAAGGGCGTCTTATTTGAGCTCTGCATCTGAGGCACAAACATAAATATGGAGGAAAAAAAACCCTCTGACACAAAGCTCGACTGGCTTGTGTAATGTGTTCTCCTGTGGCCCTGTTGGAGGCTTTTGGCATCAGCAGTTGAGAACAGCTGATCACATTTTTGAAGTTAAAACTTAGTCATCTGAACAACAATAGAGAGGAGGTATTGTTAATTCATGAGCCTTTTCCCGCTGATTGTGGGCTAAGCATTGTATCACTGGCAGCGATCTGATCAACCAGGAGAGAGAATAGTTGAGTAAGTTTATGGTTTGGATTTACTCAGGAAGCAGTCTGACTGTGAAATCAAAAGTCAAAATTAGAATTGTGTGTTTGTATTATTCTATAAAATATTAAAGTGAAGTAGAAGTGTTTTATGGTCTTGGGGCAGGTGGTCAGTATTTCAGGCTAGGCAGCCTGTCTCCACTAAAATACACTGCAGTAAGTTTATCAGGCTGAATTTGATCCATTCCAACGAGGTCAGCAAAATGTTCAAGTTTACCTTTTCCGCTTTTACTTGTTGTTATTATTTTTGTTGTGTGTGTACTGTTCCAGTGGGGGCGTTCATGTTAAACATGGCCAAAGTTTGAAATGATAAACTATATAAAAGTAATCTCTGTAATGTGATCTTTTCTGTTAATAAGTGTATATACTATTAAAACAAACTTTAGACACATCTATAAAAACTTCTGTTGTGTCCTTTTCTCTCAGTCAAGGTAGAATAAAACACACCCTGAAACCAAGCCCCAGCTTACTTAATAGTTTGGTCATACTTTAGTTTGACGTAAAAGGCTAAAGGAAGTGTTCAATTAGTCAGTGAGCCCAGCTTCCTGCTGGGACAAGCCTGTGCTCATAGTTTAGTTTTTTAGCCAGACTTCTTGCTTTGTCAGGTTTTACATAGGGAAATGCCAAATAATAACTCTCTAATCTGTAAAGATTTGGTGTTTTGAGGAGTGTTGTCATACACGGTTCATCAGGCTGTCCTTTGCAATATAATATTGATTATTGTCTTCTCTGTGATATCAGAAATCATACAAGGTTGAGAGCAGGTTAAACAATTCTTAGACTCATAAATACATTTATCTTCAAAGTGCAAAGTTTGAAACACAGGAAAGTGAAAGTTTGTTAATGTATCAGCTGGATCCAGATTGCTTTCCATGTGACCTGTTGTTTAGACTGATCTGCCAGCTGCTTACATAATCACTTTGTGGTTTTGTCTCTCCCTCCCTTCCTCTTCTCCCCCCTGATTGGTCGGTGGATAATGTGATGTAACATAGTTAATCAGCCAGAACAGTGCGTGGTTCTTTGAAATCACCCACCCCGCAGAGAGTCTTAGAGCAAGAATTTATGTGCTTTAAGTGAATTATTTAATCAAACAAGCCAAACACATTTAGAGAAGTAAAATCTTCAAGAAGTAAATAACTTCTAAAATGTCTGTCTAGAGAACATGAAAGTTTGACAGTTTAGGGAACTGGATTTCACAGTCATTCCCACATTAATGCTCCCACGCAGTGTGTGAACAGAGCGCCTGTTAATAACACTGACAGTGTGTGAGCAGCTTGGCTGAGCAGTGGATTGTACTCATGTTGTGCGAGAGATTGGTTGTTGTTAGCAGAAGTGGAGGTCAGCTTTTGGAGCAAAGCCGTGTACTCTGTGTGCTGTGACTGGATGCAAATGTGGACCGTCAAATATTCAGATTGAAGTGGTAGAATAACTTTTCGCATTTGAGAGGGTTGTCACGACAAATTGTCAGTTATGCACACAAGCAGTTAGTCAAAGCCTGAGTCATGTTGTGTTTCCAAATGTCTCCTGCGTTATCTGCTGGGTGATGTGCATGCTGAAACAAGATGCAAAAATCCGGAAGTGGCCTCATCATTGTCCAAACTCATTTACCTGGAAAGGTTTTCCCCTCATCACAGCACGGCGTCAAACGTCAATACTTGTTTGGTATCGCCTGAAAAGTACTCTTCAGTTACTGCCAGGATCAAAAGCTTGCACTGAGTACCTGGACAGACATGTCTTATTCTTTGATCTGAGTTCTGTGGCCAATTACAGACTAATTTGGGCAAAGTTCTTTATATTTGTTGTATGATTATTTTAATCAACAATTTAGAAATTATACTCATTGGCCTTCTTGTGGAGAGTTATATATAGTGAATGTTTTTATGCTCATTTCCAGCTCAATATTTTTATTCTTTGAAGCTGCTGGAGTTGTCTGCATAGTTCACATTTCAAACTACTTGTACATATACTCACGTCATTCGTGCCCATGATTAAGATCAGGATTCAGCTTTTGTAACAGAATATCTTAGTTACAAATGCAAAGTACTTCTATAGCCAGCTCTGCCTTTCTTATCAGTTAGTAGGAGCAAAGCGATCGTGCCAACCGCCTGGTGGCCATCTTCCATGTGTAGTTTTTGGGCATGTAAGGTTAAACTAGAATACTTGTAGTCATATGTTGCCGCCTTCAATTCTGGAAGAATTGCTGCCTTGGTCCATACCATTTTCAGAATTTTGTTATCGAATGGTACCACAAGGTGACCTCTGGTGACATCTCTGTGGTATTACTCATGGTTAATATTTAACTGTAGTGAGATTTCCACACACACTTGACACAGAGACTCATTACTATACACCTTCTTAGCTGCTTAGTATGAAGTTGAGATGATTAATGAGCATCTGCAAAATGTTTGAAAATTTGCTGGATTGATCTGTTTATTTTGCAGAGTATATAGATAGTTGTAACAGTAGGAGTAACAGTATCAATAAAATCTAGCTGGTTCCTCTGTGTTCACAGTTCCAAACTGCTACTTATGATCTTTATTAATGGGCCAGCTTTCCAGTCATTGTTTGCAGAGGTAGAGAGTGCTAGAAGGGATGTCACTGACAAATTTGTAGATTTGTAAATCCTGTATCACAAAGCTACCTGGCTTCCTGGCACTTGTGTAGCGCTTTCTCAGCTTTTGATTTTTGAAAAGCTTCCAGTAGTGTGTGCCAAAAGGGATGGGTCTGGTTATGTAAGGAAAACTAACAGCGAGGTTGCTATAAGGCTACCACAATAACAAAACTTCAATGCTCAGAACTATTGTTGGCAGCGAGTCAGTCTTCAAACTGTTGACGTGTTTGGTTGCTGCCCATCTGCTGTGTTGTGGTGTCAACAGTAGCTATAATGATACCGTCTCATACAGCTCAGAAACTCTGGAGTTGAGCAATCGTGAGTTTTTTTGCTAATGGTCTCACAGGGTTCACACAGTAAAATATATTTTTTTCTGATCAGAGCATTTTAGTGCAGCGTTAGCTGCTCATCCCCGAACCGTTACTTTTCACGCGGAAAAGTCAAGCCCTATAGTTGAGAAGTTCTGCAAATTTGGTCATCCTCTGTGTGATGTACCAGCTCAGATTTCACACATTATGCTTCTGCATTATTTCATTATTGCTGGTTTGTCTAGTTTTACCTGAATCGTGTTGTCAGTTTCTCTGTGAATTACAGTCATAGTTAAATTCCTGTGCTCTCTTTCATTGCATTTAATCATTAGTTATTAATAATCTCTGGCTCTCTTCCACAATGTGTGTTTTGTCCTCTCTCTCTCCCCTCACCCCCAACTGATCACAGCAGATGACTGCCCCTCCCTGAGCCTGGTTCTGCTGGAGGGTTCTTCCTGTTAAAAGGGAATTTTTCCTTCCCACTGCCACTGTTCTTGCTCATAGGGGGTCGTTTTGACTTTTGGGTTTCCCTGTAACTATTGTAGTTACAATATAAAGCGCCTTAAGGTGACTGTTGAGGTTTGGTGCTATGTAAATAAAACCGATTTAAATTGAATTGTAGTGGTCTGTGATATACGTCTAATACATTTCTGTCAATAAACAGCTTTGATTCTGTAAAGTTTGGTAATACAGAATTTTGGTTTTATTCTTATTTAATCATCACAGCACAGTTTTGTGCTCTGGTCTTTTTGTGTCATCAAATATTTGCATCTTTAGAGTCCTTGTAGTGTGCCACTGTTTGTGAACCAGTGTGAAGGGATGTGTCTGAACACGTTCCACAAGCAACACTGCACTTGATGGGAGCACACACCACCATACATACACAGTGTTTTGCCACTAACACACACATCCATGCCCCCAGCCTCGCCTCTAAGATGTGGTAGGGAGAAGGGGGTTGGAGGGACTACATTCTCTAGGAAATCTGTCCAGGCAAATCACATTCCTATGATGCAAGCGAGGAGACACCACAGTCAAACAGGCTGATTATCTCCATAAAGAGGCTTTGCAGCCTTTTCTTTCTGGTTGCATTTGATTTGCAAGCGATTATTGATTGATTGGCCAAGCACATACTGGATTATTCACTTTGAGTGAAGTGTCTACAGTAGATTAGCTATTGCCAAGTTATCACTCATTTATTGCAAGGCTGTGTTTTGTTTTCAGTCAGCAAACATACTTTACATAACTGTCTCATTCATTTTAGCATGGCGAAAAATGTGTTAATATAAAATGACTTATAATCTGTTTATTAGACCTACAATTATGCCACATCCTACCAGTAAATAATAGATTAGTCTATGTCCATGGACTACTTTTATAATTAACAGTTTCAGGCAACTTCAGGTGAAAATTCCAAATATTAATAGGTTATTGTGCTGTGGTATTTCAACTAGGGGACCAATAATTCTGCAGGTAAATCCATTACAATGTGTTTATTTGGATTTTCATTTCCCTGTGCCCTGTAGCACACCCAGTCTTTTCTGAGATTCACATATAAAGCTAATACATGCATACAAATATTCACACATTACATTAGGTACAATTATATTACTGAAGACGACACACAAATTACAGCATTTCAGTGGGGTGTATACCTGAAAGGCATAACTAGTAGATGTTGTTGGCATAATTAATGCAGTATCATTATGATGTTTGCTGTGTAACACAAGTCTTTCTCTGTTATAATACAGTACTTATACAATGGATAATATATACCTGAAGGAGAAATGAGACAATCCAAATGGAAATAATAAAATATAGCGTGAGTTTTAAATAAGGAGGTAAAACCCGTACAATTTCATTGTTAAAGGAACTGAAAGAAATCTGAATAAACTTTACTCCAAATTTGTGTCAATGAGAAAAAGTGACAGACGACTGCACCGTAGGTTCGAATACTGTGTTTTTGTACTGAACTTGATTGGATTTGAAAGAAAATACATGCTGCGAGAGGGAAAATAGTTCTGTGGGTGCCAACGACAACCATGTGATTTGGGTAAAGTGGCCCTTTAAAGTAACTCCCTCGAACAGTTTGGATATGGCTTTGGACTGCCAGCTTGGAGTAAATCAATGTAATCTAATTTAGCTGCATAGATGAGAAGCAACAGAATTGCATTATGTCAGCTCAAGCTATTGTTTTCCTGCGGCTTTGCAAAACTCAACATGGACACAGGCTCTTCTTCACCCTGTTTGTACAGTTCTGTGTTTTATAAACTTGAACCGGGCACAGTCCTGGATGTCCCACCCTCATTAGTGCTGCTCGTTCCACCCAGATGACATCATACGGAGAAGTCTGTGATGCGCCATTGGTGCTAATGTTGGCTTGTGCAAATGAACTGTTCCTTTATATGAGATCCTGTATGCGTGATTGCATAACGTGGTGTTCAGTTGCTGTGTTTATGTGAAGGAAAGTGGCTTCCGTGATTGTGTTTAAGAAGAAAGCACCATCATTTTGCAGTGTTTTTCCCAAATCCTCTGCTCTGTGAAAGGGGTGACTTCTAAATATAGGGACAGTTGTGAGGAATATGGGCTCCAGATGCAAGTAGATACATGAAACAAGAGCAGGGTACGTCCAGTGCATACTGTTGGCTGGTTTATCTTCCACTTTGGCTGCCCTTGCTGTATTAACCGCTACTGATATTTCCTTGTGTACCTAGGCAGGTCCTCTTAACTTCATCCACCAGCCAAACAAGCGGTTTAAGATTTTTCTGTGACACATTAATAAAGCAAATCTGTAAATTACATCAACACAGCACAATAACTTCTGCTATTAAAATGGTGAATAACATTATTGATGAAAAAATTACTGTGCTCTTATTCTTGATTTGTCAAAGGCTTTTAACTACACGGCCCCGTTTCATCAAATAATCTGTATAAGGAGCTGAAATTGTCAGATCTGGTTTTGATGGGGAAGTTTGAGTCCATTTTAATTAAGTGAGAGAATAGCTCTTTTGGTCAGTGACTGCTTTTAATGTGGCTCTTGTAATGATCTGTTATTGCATACTTCTGCTTCCCTCTTTGTAGGTGTGTTTTGAAAGAGAGATTTTAATTTCAGTGAGACTTTAACCTGCATAAACAATGGATATTAATAAAATTACACTGATTTAAATCAAGTGATTTGAATGACCATGACATAGAGATAGGTTGGACTTTTACATGACAGTAATATTCCTTTGAATATGTCCAGCATTACAATGTCCATAGTTCATGTTGCTGATTAATTTCAAAGCCCAACAGTATCCAAATATACTGTATTGAGTGTGTAATGTGTCTCCATGCAGCTAACCCCTCTGCTGTCTTTCCTAGGTACTGATATCTCTGTTGGAGAGGAGGTTGCCATCAAATTGGAATGTGTCAAGACCAAGCATCCACAGCTCCACATAGAGAGCAAAATCTACAAGATGATGCAGGGTGGAGGTAATGTGTATTATAACACACAGTCTGTTGTAGGTGCTTTTATAAACTCCTCATCAATATTTGGGGTGTGTGTGCATTCACTTAAAGGACTGTGATTTTTGTTCTAGTGACCCTCATGACCTAAAACTTTGAACTATAGGCCCAATTCTCAGTTTTAGAGTGAAGCTGTTAAAAAATATAGGTAGATCAAAGATGACAAAAAAATGTGACAAATGGAAAACATTCATGTGTGACTCGGTGGCTACAACCCTTAAGTTACACCACACGGTCTCACAATAGCTGGGTGATTATGATACACACCAATCATTTCCTTTCTCTATTCCCAATAACAGTAATTCTTTGTAAGCACAAATTTAGCCTAGGTAGTGTTTCCCTGGAAAATGAAACATAATTGCTTATAACATGTGAGGTTAACGAGAATGAAAGTTAATTAACTCTCTCCAGGAGACTGGTTTTGCAGCTCCACAGTGTGTTGAGGTGAGCACTGTCTCCTTTCCCACCAGAGACGCAATGTTCCACGTCTCAGTCTCCAGCCTCAATAGTTTCACTCACTGCCACCCTGCTCTTCTGTAATTTATGTGCACAGAGCATACAGTTTCATCCAATCTATCACAGCAACCTGGTACCTAAAACCTGCTTCAAGAGGCGTATGCACCTAATCTCTGTATAATGCCGGCCAACCAGATAGATGCTAATATCTTAGCTGTTGTTTCACTACTTTTACTGTGACCAAACAGTAAAGAGTGACAGAAGATAACTACATGTGAGTTGAGCCATGTATAAGAAAGGCAGCTGTTTGCTTCAGTAAAGCTGAAAAGCTGTTTTCTGCTTTGAGCTTCATAAATCAATGACTTGAGCAACGTTTTGGAAAAACACAAATAACCCCTCTTTCCTATCTTATTAAATTAGGCAACTGGTTACAGCCAAATTGTCATCAGAGCTGGACAAAAAGTGTACTGGGTCGATCTACAAAGTACACCACTAGAAAAAATATAGACACTACAAAAATTTTCAAATTGCACAGCATCGTGTCACCGAAAACACCTCTAACACTGTACTTGTGTCCTGTTGCTATGCACGAAAGCAAAGGGTTTTGAAAAATAAAAATTATTTGCATTTAGTTTGCATTTTTGGGGGGGAAATATTTACTCTTACTTTGTGAATAGACTTTTTGTATTATTGGTTTTAAACTGAAACCTTTTGCAGAGACAGCTGATAGATCACTAAAGTAAATAAGCTTGGTGCCATCATGAGTACTTGTGTTAATATATTTTAATCTGAGCCAAAGTAGTGTAGATAACTGGCTTATAGCTTGACTATTAGCATCGGTGAAAAGACCTCATGCCACCATAAAGGTACCAAGAGCGAGGGAAAAGAACATGTGATTGTCAAGCCTGCTCACAAGCTTACAACATGAGAGAGAGGCAAGAAAGAACTTGTTGCTCTGAGTCAGTAAGGCTAAACAATGCCTTTGGTTAGGGTAACACATTTTAAAGTACAGGTAGGAATAGGTTTTATTTTATAGTAATAAAAAAGTGGGTAGGGTTTTTGCATGCCTGAACTTATATTCTGTTCTGCTTGCCACTGCCAGAGGGGTGACCATGAAACATTTCAATGACAGAACAGTGTCCTTGATGTGGATGGTGGCTTAATCCTGTTGATCTCGGACATGTTTACAGTTGTGCAGAACAAACTGATAAAACTTTGGAGCACGAGTGCTGGGTCCACCATTTCGGTCACTGCCACGCCTAGGTGTTTTGTGCGTGACATGATTGGCTAGAATCGACCTATCAGAAAACAATTCATTTCACCATGCTCTCAATGCTCACCTCCACCAGCTTATGACTTTTCAGTGTGAGACATTCTAATTCTGACGGGGGGAAAATGAAGAATATTAGGTTTGCGCGCACACACACACACGCACCCCCCCCCCCCCCACCCACCACACAACC
>VUQK01001097.1:1612-17876 GCA_015106715.1 Bujurquina vittata | reverse complement strand
TTGGAGTGGCCTAGCCAAAGTCCTGACCTGAATCCTATTGAGATGTTGTGGTATGACCTTAAAAAGGCCGTTCATGCTCGAAAACCCTCTAATGTAACTGAATTAGGACAATTCTGCAAAGATGAGTGGGTCAAAATTCCTCCAGAAAGCTGTAAAAGCCTCATTGCAAGTTATCGCAAACGCTTGGTTGCAGTTGTTGCTGCTAAGGGTGGCCCAACCCGTTATTAGGTTTAGGGGGCAATCACTTTTTCACACAGGGCCATGGTGGTTTAATTTTTTTTCACCTTTTACTAATAAACACCTTCATTTACAACTTGCATTTTGTGTTTACTTGTGTTGTCCTTGACTATTGTTTAAATTGGTTTGATGTTCCGAAACACTTAAGTGTGACAAACCTCAAAAAAACAGGAAATGAGGAAGGGGGCAAACACTTTTTCACACCACAGTATATAGGACTTTTCTACTCCATTTGAGCACTCAAAGCGCTTTCTTACTACAAACATCATTCTCCCATTCATAAAAGCACTTTTAACGTAACATTCGGCCTCCAATGGAAGCATCAGGGCCAACTTGATGTTCAGTATCTTGCTCAATTACACTTTGACAGTCAGGTTGGAGATCAAACCACTGACTTTGTGATTAGTAGCTGAGCTGTTCTCCCGGCGGTTTCTTCCTGTTAAAAGGACGTTCTTCCTTTCTGCTGTCACAAAGCGCTTGCTCACAGGGGATCGTCTCATTATTGGGGGGTTTTCTCTAATGTCGGGTCTTTACCTAACAATATAAAGCGCCTTGTTGTTTTTTATGTCTCATTCCTTCCTCATGTTTAAACCATCCTCCTGTCTGCCAAGTGTCAGAAACAATGACTCAAAGTTTACTTTATTGTGCAACTGTTTTGTGTTCTAAGACAATGTTTACCAGAGGAATGCTTTTGGGTTTCTATGTAGAAGCTACACAGCCAGCAGAGGATGACTGGATTGTCTACCATCTGCTAGCTATTGATGACTTTCTCGTTAACTGTATCTCATACTTATTTCAAATATTCTTGCGAAAAACCTGAGCATTTCCTAACGCAGTAGTTTTTTCTTACATACTAAACAGTGCTGCGGTTTACTCTCACTCAAGCTGCTAAAATGTCTCAAATTATTGGTTATGACCACGCAGTCTATCTCTGCAATCTATTTTTTATTATATTTTTATATAAGATAAGATAAAAGTTTAATGATCCCACAATATGGAAATTTGTGAATATAACAGATATGAAATAATAAAAGTGTGGTATGAAAGAGTTTTGCCGGAGCTTTGAAGAATGTGTTTATTTACCCTCACACCCTCGTCCACTGCTGTGAAGAAAAGGGGAATGAAAAGAGGCGAGACTATCTGCTGAAAAGCCTGTTATTTCATTTAGCACTCAGTGTTTTAGCTTCTTCTGCACTCTGGTTTTATGAGTAATTATCTGGTTTTATGAGTAATTATCTGGTATTGTCTGGGCTTTAGTGTCAGTAAGGTGCACGCTAACACGCCACAATGACAGCAAGAATATTATCGAAGCAGGTTTTCCACAAATCAGCTGTCAGTATTGGATGCTGACCTTAGCTGTGAGTTCAAGGTATAAACAAAGCTGCTCGTGGTTTGCTATCCTGTCATACAATGTGTCATAGGATACAGGAAGAAATTTTGAACTATTTGTGACTGCTACGATTTTCTGTCCTCTTCTGAACACCTCATATTCAACGAAAGATTTCCTATCAATGAGAGGTAATCAGAAACCCCTGCAACTCGTGTTTTCTGCTCTGAGCCAGCAACAGGGCTTGGAGGAGATGATGATGATCTATGTCTCACTTGCCAGCAATGAATATGGGACTGGGCAGGAGCCCCAGCTCAGGCTCTGTGGCGCCTGGTTGGCGGTGCTGAACAGGACTCCTGTGGTCCCTTGAAGGTTTGACTCAGAGAGGAAGCTGAGGTCAAAAGAAGAGCAGTGAGGCACTTTTTTGGATGGAAGTGGTGAGTGTTTGTCAAGCAGTGCAATCTCCCAGCTGGCTTGTGCTGGCAGCAGGTGCAGAGCTGCAGCAGGCCAACATCTGGACAGAGTCTGTGACACATCATATTTAGCATTTTGCTTTGGGTACGGGGATTAGGACCTCTGCCCACCAATAATGGGATGCAGCGGAAGTTGTCCAGCAAGATTGTGTGGAATGGCATGATAGGAATCATCTTCTCCAGAGATAAAAATGGTGGTTTTATTTAACAGCCATTTTCTTCAGTTACTGATTTCACATAACTGCATTCCTCAGGCTGGAACCAAATTCATGCACATCAGTTGAATAAATAGTTTGAATAAAACATCCTAGCTGTTACATAACAATACCATGACACGATGCACATTTCCGCCTGTCCAAGTAATTTCTTTCTTTAAGTTTGAGACAAATTAGCGATGAAAGCTTCTATTATCCCTACAAGCAGCAGTGCTCTAAATGCATTGCTGTGTAATTGTGATATTGTGTAACTTGGCTACACGTTTCTTGAGTTCACTGTGATTAGTCTTGGTTGGCTGGAAGCATGCTGCTTCCACTTCAAACGTGGTCTATAAATTAAACATTGCACGTATCTGTTGCTTTTGGATCATACTCTTGTTTAGCTGTTTAGTCACAGCTGCAGTAAATGCTTCTCATCCAATAAAATATCTCCAGAAATAAGCTGATTGGCCTTTCCACAGGCCTCAAAAATACCCCAGTGACACATGATACTGATTTATTTTATTGTTCATCCAAGGCTAATATCCATGTGGCCCTATGGCTGCAATGAATGCCTGCTATGTTGCAATTTTTACATAAATGTCATGCCATGCAGGCAACTCAAGAGCTGATTCACCGCTGCTGGGGGTCCTTCCTGCTCCACGACCTCGTAGGCCTCTCTGCGGGCACCTGCTCCAAAATTTAGCAGAACTCTTCCAAACGCTGATCTCACTAGCTCGATACACATCATCGAGTCCCACCCTTAGAAATCAGGGTGATGTCAACTGCGGGCAGCACATGGGGGTCTAGATTATCCAGTGCATGAATCAACTGAGTTCCAGATGATCTTATCCAGACACCGCCCACTCATCCATGAATAGAAAAGCACAATCAACACTTGATTTGTATCTTTGAGGGCTGGTGTTTGCTTTCGTGTCTGTTTCTTTGGCCCGTTTTGAGCGATTTATCTGAGGCCCTGGTGTTTCTCACTTGCCAGTGTAAGTGACCCGCAGTTTCCCTCTGAAGCTCAACCCAGAGTCCATTCGGCTATAGAAGCGCTCAGGGCTGAGGTCACTATGGGAAGTCATCTGACCCAGAAAACAGGCATCTGCCAGACATTTTTTTACTAGCAGACAATCCCATAAAATGTTCCAGTTTCAAATCAGTTTCTGTGAGGGTGTTCTGGACAGGAATCAGATGGATTGGTTATGGGCATTAGGGTGCTATTCGAACACATGGGCTTGAGGGTGAGACAGCTAGATAGCCTTTACTTGGAATGCAGAGGGCTTGTGCAATTTAGCTACGGAGATGAGAAACTCCCAATTCTGAGAATAGTATCTGCAATAAAAAGCAGCACATTTTTCTCAGATTCTGAGATATAAATACCTCTTTAAAAGAACTGTGGACACCAAATCTGTTTACCATAAAGCAAACCCTGTTTGTAATCCATTCAAGACATCCGTAAAAGCAGAGTCTATGTTTTTATTTTGTTTTCTTGTTTTTGTTTTTTTCATAATCCTAGTTACATTATTAGCTCAGAGCTTTGAGCGATCTGTTTCTTCATCTGATCTTATCAGTGACCTGCCAGTATAGAGAAACGTGCACGGTGCTGACTGTTCGACCAATGCATGAATGCAGGTCGTTATCTCATTTCCTGAACTCAAAGTGAACTCTCTGCTTCCTTCCAGAAGGACAAATGAAGGCGAGTTGAGAGTTTTTACTGGAAAGCATAAACGTGCATTGTGCAGGCGAGCTGCCTGGCTGGCAGACGAGAGACAAATAAGTGCCCGAGCTGACAGTTTGATGCAGTTACAATGTTCCTGCAGCGCTGTCTCTCTTTTCAGTGAAACATGAGGATGAAGAAGACAAAAGGTGTGGTGTACGTGTAAGAACAGTGGTTCTTTGTTGCAGAAACTGATGTGTTTTGACACTGAGATGCAGACCTCACTGCTGCATGTCACGTGCATCAAGTGATTCATCTCCTTTAGTGGTTACTGGAACAATGAAGTCATGTTGTAAAGCACCCACAGACCAGTCACACGATCAGACAGGTAACTATGCCATGCGCTGATCCAAAGATTTCTCTCTGATATTAACTTCAGTGTCTGCCAATGAGAAGTGCCAGTCCCGCACCAGACAAAGTGGAAGTTTCTGGAGTGATGCTGCGGCTGACGGACTGTCGCTGAGCAGATCGACTATCAGTCAATCTGGCAAATCAGATCAGTGCATCCCATCTGCATTGTTTTTCAAGAAGGCTGACTCTGAATCAGCTTACCTAACTGAAAAGACAAGGCTAGGGATTAAAAAAACAACAATAAGTGGGTGATACTATTGTGCACTGTTTGTGTGGTCAGTCTCTGGCTGAATGTGGTCACAAAGAACCACTGCTGGGAAGAACTGCATGTAACCTAAATATTGTTTTAGTGATCTTTGGCAGTAGTTTGCTCAGAGGTCAATCGTGATTTGAGCACTTCACTTACTTTATCTCTCTTTTAAATGGTGAGCGCCTGAAACTACAAACCGTTTTGGGGCCATATTATTTCACTTTCGCTTTCCATGCCCATTTGTTTGTTTTCATGCTGAAAGCTGTGAAGGCATGCCCAGGTAGCGCATTCACCAGGCAGAACTGGCAATGTTCAGCGCTCACTCAGCAGCAGCATCACCAGTAAACTCACCCAGTCTGTAAGTGTGATACGCAAGCCCAGACGAACTGAATACAAACCTCAAATCCTTATAATTTCCTCTAAATATTAGGCTATCTTGTGTTTTTGGTCACAATAAACATTTTCTTTTCGGTGAGGTGCAACTTTTTGTGTTAAATTTTGTTTGTGTGACTGTTTATTGTGAATGTGAAACACTTGAAATCCATTTATACCTTTTTTATGTAAGCTACTAAATATCTTTTCCTGGGTAGTTTTGCTGTAGTTTAATTTCTCTAACTGTGAAGTAATTGGTCGTTTGCAAAACTGTGCAGTTTCTCTTACAGCAAAAAACATTTTAAAGTGACAATTTACAGCGGCTTAGTCTTTATAAGGGACAACCACGAGCAAGGAAGGCAGCATGGCTCACATCTAAGCCTCAGCATTCCCAATTTAACGCCTGGAACCGTGGGTGCCGGTTTAGCCCACTGGGTGAGCAGGCATATGTCAGAAAGCCTGGGTTTGAGTCTGACCTGTGACCCTTTTCTGTATGTTTTCCCCACATTCCTAAGCTTCCCTACTCTATTAAAGGGAAAAACACCCCAAAAATAATCTTTTTTAAAACAAAAATGTTTGGAGCCACCATCAGTAAAGCGTCACAAAGTCTCCTGAAAGATTGTCCATGCAGTGCTTTCTTCCAGCTGCCACATGTGCCTATAAAAGCTGCACACAGGCTCCTGTCCCAGCACGAGGATGCTGTTCCTCTGGTGACACCTGGTGGATGCTGTTCAAGAGTGCTCACTGTGGCTGCAGTCGACCAGAAAATGCAACGCTCCTTGGATCCTTCAGCCACTTTTCTGTTTATTTGGAAAAAGCCCCTTCTCAAACTATGTAATGAAAAAAAAAACATGTCCACATTCATGAAAACAAAAATGCTTTACTTTGTTGGTTATAACAGCTAATGAACTGAGACAGTATAGCGAACACATCTGCTAAAGATTATTTAAAGACTCAACATGTTCCCTTTTATGTTGCAACAAATCTTTTATCCAACTCAAAATATTTAAAAAAACCCCTGCAAAGTAGTAACATTAAATATAGCACATGAGATGAGAACGGAGGAGAAGACTACATTTTTTAAAGGAAAACTCATCTGGATAAAATAAAAAGTGGAAGTTAACCTCTGATCAAATTATCTCAACTCAGGACCACTTACGAGCATTTATTCTCGGGTTTTCAATCACATCTTATGGTCTGCTTCAGTGGATACACTCTATCACGGAGATGGTTCGCACCACCTTAACAACAACAGTGTAAACTGCATCTGATAAACACAACAGGAACAGCTTTGTCCAAGGCGACGAACAAACTTCTGATACTTGAATTTGATTTTTTGTTACAGAAGAAAAGTACTCAAAGCTGTACATCTAAAAGTAAACAAAAGGAAAGCAGTTTTTTTTTAATATATATTTGTCGTGTGGATCGGTAAGTTCAGGTTAGTGACAGTTCATTACAGTCAGAATAAAAAGTTGAGTAGAAAAGTAACTTGTACAATTCTTGCGAGCGATCCCACAATGACTGAACAGTGAGGATGAAGGTGCTACCTTTACATGACAGCAGCTGACGGATACAACTTAAGATTATAAACACAGTCGTGGTTTTAAATAAAAGAAAGTAGCCTCTAAGGTTTTACATATCGGAATATAATAAAATAATCTGGTCTTTAGCGGGTCTTAAAATTAGGTAAATACAACATCAGATGAAGAACAAAACATCAAATATTAAACTGTCATTAAAACTCAGGCAAAATGCAGACGTACGTGTGAAACACTAAATGCACCCTTACTCTTTCCTCAGGAATTTAGACAGTAAGTAGGAAGCAGGTGCTGTTAATCATCAGGGCAGCATGGTGATGCGGTGGTTAGCGCTGTTGCCCCACGGTTTGAATCCACCATCTGGCTGAGGCCTCTCTGTGTTTGCATGTTCTCCTCTGTGTGGGTTCTCTGTAGGTTCCTCCCACAGTCCAAAGACATGCAGTGCACAGAAAAACCACAGGAAATCAAAGAGCTCCATCTCAGACTCTACAGGCCTCAGTTAGCATGTTAAAGGTTAAAGTTCATGAAATTGCAATTGGAAAAGCACTGAACAACAATGGCTTCTGGAAGAATGTCAGACAAGACCAAAGTGGAGCTGTTTGGCCACGATGCACAGCGCCCCGTTTGGAGAAAGCCAAACACAGCATATCAGCACGATCCCCTCATACAAAGTGTCGAGCACGGTGGTGGAGGGGTGATGATTATGGCTTGTTTGTCCTCTGACTGCATTTTGGATTATCTTTTGTTAAATAAATGCTGACATGGTGAAATACAGCATGTGTTGCTGTTCATCTCAGTTGCTGTATTTACCTAATTTTATGACCTGGTAAGGACTACGCAATTTTTATTATGTCCTGATATGTAAAAGCTTAAAATGTAAAGGGGTGTCCTTTCATTTTACCATGAGCTGTAATGCTCTCAACTTTCAACCAATGGTTCACTATTGAATGAAGTATATGGTGCAGTAATACACATCTTACTACTCACACGCCAAATCAGACCCTCTATATGGTCCCAATAATTTGCAAAATAAAATGATAATTTGTAGATAAAAGTACTGAATGCAGGAAACTTTAGGATTTATCCATCAAACAGACCTATAGTTAATAAGTCATAATGAGTTATGGCATTTTATTTGTTATTTCATCCAATAAATATGATTTTTTTTAAGTACCTGGCCTCCAAACAAGTTGTCTATGCCTGATAGTGTCTCATATACAGAAACTAGTAAAGTGAACAGTGGGGTGATTTTGGAGTTTTTCTGATCATTAAATTATCCATCTATGTTTCACTGAGCCTGAGCTCCCTGGTTCTTACTCTCCTGCCACAACCTCTTCTTCAGCTCCAGCTCAGCGTCAGTGACTGCTGCCGGACCCCAGTTAGTGATCTTCTGTGGTCCTTTATGACCTAGAAGAGAAGGTCAACAAAGAATAGATAAAATCATTTTAACGAGATGCACTTCATGTGTTTCAAACTCATTTTAAGATGGGACCTATAGAGCGCAGTGTGAACTCTGCTAGACCGTTGCATAACCACTGCACACAACAAAGAGATCTTCCACAAGTTCTTCCATTGAAAGGACTTTCAGAAAATGTTGATGAATCATCCATTTACAAACCTGACAAAGAACAACATGAGATTATTTCACCAACATGTTCTAGTGTTTCCACATTTAGTCAGTCCACTATCGTTACAAAGAAATGTTTCTGTCATAAATCAAAGAAACTCTCTGAAGGCTCCTTGGCCTCGCCGCCTTACATCGGTGTGGTCTGGCATGCAGTGGGTAATATCTTTATTACCAAGAAGGCTGTAAAACTGACAATGATTCAGACCTCTGACTCAGATTAAATTAACAGTTCAGACAACCACTCGCATAACATGAGAGCTCTTAATGGCTTGCACAGAATTTGTCCTGCTGCAAAACACCAGTCCCCCAATTTTTTCCTACTTCTCTGCAATGTGAGACCTGGCCTGCAGCCATCCAGAGGGCTGGACTGAATCCTTAGGAAAGGCCGCTTCTGGCCGGTGGAAATGGAAATTACATTTATAAATGAATAGTCCTCATTACCTGGCTGGATGAGACGCACCAGCCCCTCATGCTTTGCCACTTTGTCTTTCCAGGTCTTTGTCTTGTTAGCTGCTCGTTCAAGTTTCCTCGACACTTCCTGTACACGAGGCAGAAACACAAAAGGTGGTTCATTAACTGTTCTGTATAAGATTTCCTTATCAATCTGTATTTTTTTGTAGAATTTAGTGGGTTGACAGTGTTTTTTATGTATGAAAGACACTATTTTAGTATAAACGTAAAAGTTAAGTTAAAGTTAAGATAAATTTCGAGATGCAAGGCTGACATGGTTTGATCATGTGCAGAGGAGTGAAAGTGGACATATTGTACAAAGGATGTTGAGGATGGAGCTGACAGACAGGAGGAAGACTACAGAGGAGAGTTATGGATGTGGTGCAGGGAGACATGTAGAGGGTTGGTGTGACAGAAGAGGATGCTGGGGAAAGGGGAGATGGAGGCAGATGATCCTCTGTGGCGATCCCTAAAGGGAGCAGCTAGAAGAAGAGGAGGAGAAGGAATAAGAAGCTAATTTTAGCACAAGCTTTGCCACGTGGACTTTTGCTGGTCTTTGGTGGGGATCAGGATCATGTATGGTCAGATAAAGACACTTGATCAGATGGCAAGCATATATGCCAGTTCTATCAGGTACATGATCATTGCCTTCTAAAAGTAGATGCAAGACCTGACCTCATATTGCTTCACTGCCCCCTCCCGCTCCCTCTCCAGCCTGTTGAGCTGCTGCATAGCTGCTTGCAGGTCTCTCTCCTTGGCCAGCTGCTCGGCCATCAGCTCCTGCTTCTCTGCCTTGGTTTGAGACAGCGCCCTCTGCTGCTGCAGTTGGATCCGCTCCAGTTCTGCCCTCTTGGCTGCCTCCTCCTCCAGCAAGCTGCCCGGGAACACACAGCAAGCATTCCTAAGATATTGTCTTCACTTTTATCAAACAGATGGATGGACAATCAAAAATAAATAAATGATGCATAAATGTGAGTGCCCTAGTGACAACACAGTCAGAACATAACCACACACAACCCTTAAAATGAGTAAATCAGTTTCAGAAAGTAACTGCTAACAGCCTTGGAAAAACTGCAGGTCTGCTGATGGAGTTCAGATTGCCTCAAACAGGGAGTTGACGTCACTGTGTTTGCAGTACTTCCTGTATGTATCCACACACTGTGCAGCATGTGTGTGGGTGTGTTTGTGTTTGTGAGACCTGGCCTGCAGCTTGCGCATGGCCTCCTCATCCTGCTTGGCCTGCCTCTCATCGTCTAAGGCCTCCTCCAGCCGGTGGTACATGTCCTCCAGCTCTCGGACACGCTGCAGGTACTGCTCCAGCTCACTGGACTTCTGAGCCACCTGCTCCTCCATCTGCTGACGCACCTGAATGAGTCAAGACAGATGCACACAGCCCGCCACATTTTCAATGGGCTCTTTCACTAAGAGCAATTATCTACATGTCAACTGTAAATGTGCTCCACGGCTAAATAAGAGTCTTTTATTATCCTGCAAAGGCATTTGTCTGTCTTGCTCTTCAGCTCGGGGGATGATTAACTTGTTGGCTCATCTGACACTCAGAACAAAGATGATTCAACATCATGGGATGTATAATTTAAGCTTTTTTTTTTTACCCTTTATTTCCATTAAAAGACAGACGGGTGATCGTGACTTAATCAAAAACTAAAGATTAGACAAAAAGACAGTCGCAGTTTAGCAGACACAGTTGCATTCTTTCTTTACTTAGACAAAGCACTGCGTCACCACCTGATCATGAGTTGTGAGAGCCACATTAGCTACCATTTTCTCTCTCTCCAAGTCCAGTCTGTAGCGATCTTGCAGATCTAACTGACTCTGCTTCCTCCTCTGCTCCTCCAGTGCTGCTTTAGCCGCTGCCTCTTCCATTTTCTGTAAAGCACAAAAGAGGAAAGAGCCGCTTGACTGGAAGCCACATTAGGCTGCAAAGAAATCCTTTAGTGACAAGCAACGCTGGATTCATTTAAGAACAAGCTTCACAGAAGTAATGTTAGCTTCTATTTAAAGGACAATTAACATATAATGTATTTTTCTAAGTAGCAAAGCAACAAAGATTAAAAAAAGCCATCTGGTAGAGCAAAAGCAGAAGTGAAAAAACACAATTTTTCTGCACGTCTGAAAGAACCATACACCCATGCCGGTGGATGCAGGTGCTCTTGACTAATGTTCATTTACAGTTGTTTGCATAGCAGTTTTGTTTCCCCTTTTCACTGTGAGTGACATATTAAATTGCCAGTGTGCTGTTTAAAACCAGAATGCGTGGAAATAAATGGGAAGTGGACAGCAACACTGATTAAGTTACATTGTAGCAGTTCTTTAAAAAAACTCCCTCTGAAAAGCTATATTTCAACATGACTTATCCTCTCCATGATCAGCTTCAGGACCCCAGAGACAAAAAAACAACAACAAAAAAACCCCGATCGATCTAGAATGAAACAGCTATAAGATATTTTTAAAACAACGGGTTTGTAAAGCCTTAAATGTCATGAATCATCTTCTAGGCTGTGTTAAGTGAAGACAAAGATTAGAGAACCTGATTAGGCCATAAACCTTGCTTCTACAAGTCAGTTTTTCAGGTTTTAGTTGACTTAAACACAAACCATCCTCATGGCCTCCAGCTCTCTCTGTTTGCTCTCATTGGCCGCCTGGAGCTGCCTCATCCTCTCTGTCAGGTCGTCTTCCTCCACCTGCTGCCGGTCCCGGAGCTCCCGGCGCCTCAGCCGGGCCTCGCGGTGAGGAGACAGCAGCCCCAGCCTCAGCTGCTTAATGCACGTTTGAATAGCTGTTACAAGGCAGAGTGGATTCACTGAGTGAATTACTCCCACAGCATTTAGTCATTACAGATTTAACATTGAGTCAGACACTGACATTCAAAACTTCAGAGGTAATCTTAAAAAATAAAAAGACAGTGATGACGAGACCTTTGTATGATAAGTAGTTACAGAGAAGTGGAAAATGATGAGTCAGTACCTTGAATCCATTCCTGCTTCTTCTTTTTATCTGACGCGCTGATCTCAAAGCTTTTATCAGCGCACTTTATAATAAAAAGGCATTTCTTCCCCTCTTTATCTGGCAGGGACTGCGAGAGAAATTAAACGATGATAAAGTGACTAATATTAAGAAATTTCAGCAATAATGGATCATTTTCAAAACAAAAATGAATTTCATTTTAATTAACATATAGCAACTGTTTACCTCCACACAGCAGCTTTGGTCCAGAATTATGTCTCCTTTCTTCTCCTCAAGATCCTCAGAGACATAGTAGGACAGTGAGGTGGGTCGGAGCATGAACCAGCGCTCGGTCCAGTTCTTCCTAAGGTGCCCCTTTTTCATCATGTATCCCTTCAAAATAGATACATTTGATCAAAAAAATATATTGGCAACATTTTATAATACACCCATGAATAAGGCTGGAACTACCCTGTAATTACATGTAAGTACTTACAGGCTTAGTCATGGGCGCATTATAAAGTGTTACCAACTTGTTAAACATATTTGAGTGAATGAAACTCCATTTAGCAAAACTGGTTTACAAAGGGGAAGGTATCTTTTCAGGGGTGGCTTAAACTACTCGGAGGGCACCAAATATCCCTATGCATAAAACACCTGGGGTAGTCTGCAAATCTATTTAAGTATACCAAAGTAAATTTTCTCTATTCTTAATCCACTCACAGCAGACCTGATACTTAAATCTCTGGGTTTGGCCCATCATATCGATTTGTGCAAGGACAAGGAAGGAACGTATCATTGCAGGTTTCAGTCATCCATACTTTATATCATACTATGAAAAAGACTAAGAAAGCATATGTCTTCAGTTTCATCCCTTCCAACTCATAGCAGACATTCCTAAAATTGACAAATGCAGTTTAAACAATCACCTCGCAGCCTGTAAACCAGTACAAAAATGACCCCTGCCAACATAAACCACCATCCTGTGACTGAATGCATTACAAACACGTTTAGTTTAGTTTAGTTTAGTTTAGTTTATTTTAGTTTAGTTTAGCGGCATTAACAATGTTTGATTATTTCTTCTCTTTTTGAGAAAAGCTCACAGTTCAGAAAGATTTTAATGGGGAAATCTGAAACGGCAAATGTGAGAAATACACAGTCTGAGAAATACAACATCCTGTCTAACCTGCTTGAGAATGTCCAGTATGAGCTCATTGAAGACCTCATTGATGCCCATGGACAGGGTCTGGTGGTTTATGCCTTTGCTGAAGTAACCCATTCCCACCAGTTCAATCAGCTCCCAGACAGTCAGGCAGTTCTTCGAGCCATGGCGCTGCTTATAGTCTGCAAAATTCTCTTTACTCCAAGCAGAGCCCACGGCCTCCGTGAGCTTTCGCAGGAAGTACTCGATCTGAGGAGACATGTAAAAGCTTTCCTTGAAACTTTTGTACAGGGAAGCGTTAAATATTTCAGACTGCAGATCCTCACCTCTTCCATGACAATGATTAGCGGGTATCTGTCCTCTGACAGAAAGTTGAAAATGCACCAGACTTTGAAAGCATCATTATCTGAAATGAGTAAATGTTTGGTGTATATATTTTTCCTGTAACACAATGTCCAGCACATCCTGTTGAACTCCATTACATCGAAATCCTCACATGCCTGTCATGAAAAAAATGCAGAATTCAGTCAGATTCAAAGTCAGCACCACAAAGGATCAGGGGTTTGTATTTGCAAATGCTGAGCGGGGGACTGGTATTTGTCTGCTTTCAAAACCTCGACTCTGCAGGATGTGAGGTGCAAACGTGATGTAATTAAATGCCTAATTTTTATTCAAGTCAGAGCCCACAAGAGAAAAGCGAGAAAAGAGAGAGAAACCCGAGCAGTTTACTGGCTCAGTTTTATCAAACTTTTATAAAAATGCACGTTTGCTGTGTGTTTGCTGCTTGCTAAGCTGCAGAGCTAAGATATAAGAGTCCACTCCTGCCCAGGGCACATGAGCATGAAGCTCATTTTATTTAAAAATTTCAATAACATTCATTAGACCATTATTCAATAGATTGAAAAAGATTTAAAAAACACACACACACATTGCTACTCTGGGTGCACTGAGTAAAACAGGCCATGATTAGTCATCCTATTCTGTGCCACAGAACAGTGAGTGAAGTGTGTGTTGGCAGGTTTTTACTATTTTTATTGTGTAACTGACTACTTTTTTTTTTCCTGTTCTTAATTTTAGTCCTACAAAGTCTTTTGAGAACTGTTCCTGGCAAAGTCTGACATCGAGTATAAATAAAAGCTTTGGCACTTTTTAGTGTTGACAACATGATGCATCAAAGGGCCTGTTTGCAGTTGGTTTTAAGATGCATCGATGGTGAGCAGCTCACAAACAGACAGCGTTAAAGGCGATACACAATGTCATCTGAATTGTCAAACCACTTGCTAGGGTGGGGTGACACGGCTGACCGTACTTTCTCTGCAGAGTTAATAATAATGTGTGCTGATATATTCCGATCAATGACATAATAGAAAATAATGCATTCAATTCAGCACTTGGAGTTCCCTTTCCAAAAACTGCTGAGTACTGAGAATTTGTATCATCAAATACGATGACAAATCTCACCAGACACGTTTTGTCATGCTAGTCTTCGCTCGGATGCAACATTCTTGCACAAATTCTAGTTTTAATGTCTGTTAGAACTCTGAAGTATCAATTATAAGGAAAACATTTGCACAAACTCTGTGTTCCCACCTTGTCAAGAATAAACCTGTTGAGGTAAGGCATGTAGCCCTGGTTGGAGAGAGGCCCGTCATCATTATCTTTGAAATGCTCTTCAAGGGCCACGGGGTCATGTGGGATCTTCATCACTGTGCACAGATTGTGAGACAGCACCTGAAAAAAACACAATAAGTGGTACAGATACTGCCTTTTCAGCTCTTTCAGTAGTGGTTCAAGTGAGGATGGCTATAGTATTGTACAAAACATTTTGAGTCATGCCTCATTTCTTTATATTTTCCTTCAGATTTTCTTGTTATTTTTCAAAGTGCTCTTGAGCAATAGTTTTCAGAAGGTCTTTCAATCATTTTCTGGCCATCGGCTGCTTTTTCACTTCTTTTCCAGTCCTCTTGTCTGACCAGAGCTGTTGGCATATTTCAGCATGGTGTGCAGTGTGTCCTTAAAAATAAATCTGAGGAAGCTAGGCAATTGGAGGGCAAAAGAAGAAGTGGCAGGCCTAAAATATATATCTCCAGCAGATAAACAATATCTGAAAGTCATATTCTTAAGAAACCAGCAAAGACCTGACACACAAACCTGAGAGATGGATCTGGTCCTTCAGTCGAGCCATCTACTGTTCACTCATCAGAAATGGTCAGAGTGGAAGAGTGGCTGTCAAGAAGCCATTCTTACGGAAGGTAAACAGTGAGGTATGCCTTATTACACAAGACTTTGCTGAAAATCAGTGGCAACAGGTATTATGGGGTGATGAATCCAAATTTGAAATGTTTGGTTCAAACTGTGATATGTACGTGTATGTGTGATATGCACAGAGGAGGTCAGATGAGAGGTACACCATATTGCCAAAAGTATTCACTCACCCATCCAAAACATTGATTTCAGGTGTTCCAATACACCTCACAGGTGTATCAAACTAATCACAAAGGCATGCAGACTGCTTCTTCTAAGATTTGTGAAAGAAAGGGTCGCTCTCAGGAGCTCAGTGAATTCCAGCGTGGTACCGCGATAGGATGCCACCTGTGCAACAAGTGCAGTCCTAAAATTACCTTGCTAATAAATATTTCACAATCAACTGTTGGTGCAATTAAAACAAAGTGGAGGCGATTGGGACCACCAGCCACAAAGTGGTAGGCCACATAAAATCACAGAGCGAGGCCAGCAGATGCTGAGGTCGCCAATTTTCTGCAGCCAATAACTACAGACCTCCAAACTTCATGTGGCCTTCAGATTATCTCAAGGACAGTGTGTAGAGAGCTTCCTGGAATGGATTTCCATGTCTGAGCCGCTGCATCCAAGTCTTACATCACTAAGCACAATGCAAAGTGTTGGATGCAGTGGTGTAAAGCATGCCGCCACTGGATGCTGGAGAAGCGGAGACGCGTTCTCTAGAGTGACGAATCACGCGTCTCCATCTGGCAATCTGGTGGATCAGTCTGGGTTTGGTGGTTGCCAGGAGAACGGTGCTTGTCTGACTGCATTGTGTCAAGTGTAAAGTTTGGTGGAGGGGGGATTATAGTTGGGGGTGTTTTTCAGGAGTTGGGCTCAGCTCCATAGTTTCAGTGAAAGGAACTCTTAATGCTTCAGGATACCAAAACATTTTGGACAATTTCATGCTGCCAACTCTGTGGGAACAGTTTTCGGATGGCCCCTTCCTGATCCAACATAACAAAGCAAGGTCCATAAAGACATGGATGAGCGAGTCTGGTGTGGAGGAACTTGACTGGCCTGCACAGAGTCCTGACCTCAACCTGACAGAACACATTTGGGATGAATTTGAGAGGAGACTGGGAGCCCGGCCTTCTCTTTCAACATCAGTGTCTGACCTCACAAATGCTTCTGAAAGAATGGTCAAAAATTCCCATAAACACTCCTAAACCTGGTGGAAAGCCTTCCCAGAAGAGTTGAAAGTGTTATAGCTGCAAAGGGTGGGTCGACATCATATTAAACCTATGGATCAAGTTCGTCTGTGTGTAAAAGCAGATTAGCGCATACTTTTGGCAATATATTGTACATTATTATAC
>VUQK01001095.1:43935-54058 GCA_015106715.1 Bujurquina vittata | reverse complement strand
TTTGATGTTTGACGGCGCGCTGACCGGAAATGCAAACTTCTCTCAGATGCGTTAAACCAAAAGTAACGAGTTTGTTTTGAAAATGGAAGAAGTAGAAAGTACAGATACTTGGGTAAAAATGTAGGGAGTGAAAGTAAAAAGTAGTCAGAAAAATAAACACTCAAGTAAAGTACAGATACCTAACAAATCTACTTAAGTACAGTAATGAAGTATTTGTACTTCGTTACTTCCCACCTCTGGTCACTAGTGTTGTTCTTTGCAGAGCCTAAATGAACAGAAGTCTGACAACCAGCAAATGAAAGCCAAACTACGGCGCCTGGAAGAAGATAATGCTAAAAGAGAGAAGCAGATAGAAGCACTGCTGGATCCCACTAAAGTAAGATCCGAAAATATATTTTTTGTTGTTGTTCTTAAAGAAACTAAAATGTAAAACAAACAAACAAACGAAAGCAATGTCTTTTCCTGTAGGGATCTGAATATACACGTAGTTTGGTGGATAGGAAAAGAGAAGGGAGTGTGGTGAGTATAACCAGTGTGTTGGTGAACATGCTAAATTTAGTATGCATTTATAACAAGAGAGCTGATCCTGTCTCTCAAGGTTATCAATGGACTGAAGCAGAGGATCCTAAAGCTGGAGCAGCAGTGCAGAGAGAAAGAAAATGCCTTAAGGTAATACCAGCCACCAACTTTGTACATTTCCATTTGGTTTATGTGTAAAAAATCAAGACGCTCAGGAGATTCTCCTTTGTTTGTTCAGTAAACTACAAAGTGAGCTGAGGACCACCAACCTGGAAGAGCTGAAGATCCGAGTAAAGTCATACTTTGAAGAGGTAAAATCAGTCCCTGTCTGCCCACTGTGAGCTTGGCTATGTGTAAAGGAATCCTGTAAAGTGGTTCTGCCTGCCTTATGTTTTAGATCCAGAGACTGAGGATGCTTCTAGAAGCTGCAGAGAAAAGGTCTGCATGACTGAAACCCATTTTATAGACCTCCACCTTTAGCATTTTTTAAGGTTAACAAATGAATACATTTCTGGCATTGAGTCTTCTTTTCCTGCTCTGTTTACAGCTGTCGAGCAGAGAGTAAATGCTCCCAGAGGCAGCAAAAAGCTTTAAGCTCCACAGTTCACCGTCTGTCTGAGAACCTGAAGCAGCTTCAAGAAGAGAACGTGGTACTCAAAGAAGAACTCAACACTGACAGTCCTGCTGGAGGAGTGAAAGGTCTTTTCTCACACGCCACAACATAATGCTGAAAAATCAGCTGGATTAATTTAGCATTGTAAAAAGTCGTTTTTCCATTTCTGTTAGACACGACAACCTTTACCCTTAAACTCACTGCACGTTTTACATATCTATAAAAGTGTGAAGGGTAAAGAGCCAACGAAGCTGGAACCGTGACAGTTCATTTACAAATCATGACAATTCAATCAAAACAATGCAAACCAGGGAACAAATACATTTTAGGAACTCTTTAATATCTTAAATGTCTTTTACATGTTGAGAGCTCTCAGCAAAAAAAAAAAATCACAACATAACTGATGATATAAAATAGGTTGCCGGAGAGAGCAACTGCATTACAATACAGCAATTTTGCAGTGCTCAGTGTGTTGTGAGATATGATGCAACACTTTAACTGTGTAACTCTTTGTATCATTATTATTACATTTTATTAATGTGGAAGTTCAATTTGTCAGATTAGCTTTCCATCAGTTTCTGAGAGGTTCTTCTTCTTCACTGCAAGTTAGTTAATCTGTGTTCATTTTGTTCCTTTCCCTCTTTGATGTGAAGAGTTCCACAAAGAGTCCGCTAAGTCAGAATGGCTACTACTTCTCTGTTTGGAGCAGCTGCTTGATTAAAAAAAGAAAAAAAAAAAAAAGTATATTTTTGACACCAGTGTATTGAAAATGGTATTGTATTAGGGAACTATACAATGTATATGATATCAATATTTTGTCTCAAAAAAAAAATAATTAAAGGAACACATCAGATCACAGTGAGGGGAAAAATCATGCTGGATGTCTGTACTGATATGGACTGGGTAATGTGTTAGGAAGGGAAGGATGCTGCATTGTTTGATGGAAAATGAAAATTATCAACCTACAGAGGGCTGAATTTAGTGAAAAAATGATGCAGCAGTCTAGCCCATTTTGCCAAAATTTCATTGCAGCAACTCAAACCGGTTCTCAGCAGTTTGAAGGGCCTCCACGTGCTTATATGCATGCCTGACAACGAAAAATGTGGCCTCCTCCTGGAGGTTGTCTCATTGTTGCCCCTCTAGTGCACCTGTTGTTAGTTTCATTCAAACCAAAGCAACTGAAACTGCTTAACAGCCCCCTCTGTTACTGAACTGACCAGATCAATATCCCAGAAGTTTAACTGACTTGATGATAAACTCTGATTAAAAAATGTTCCATGCATTTTTTGAGCAGTTTTTTTAGGCATACTGTCATGTGAATCTCTTCTCAGTTGTCTCGTTTGTTTTTAAATTTTTTATTTTTGGTAGGGACAGTGCACATTAATAACAGTCTGTAAATGTGCCAGAATTAGCCAGAAAGGCTATTTTTTATCTGTTGTCCCCTGTTCCATTCCCTATTCAATATTAATCCACAATAGTTTATCTTTTGTAGACAAGTATGTTCTGAGATGTTTCAGTATTTGGTGGGAAGTTTAAACTATCCATCCAACTTCTTTGACATATCCATTACAGATTATTATCTCAGTTTTAATGTAAAATAAATACTGGCCTCTTTTTTCTGAATTCATGAATTGCATCAAAATCCCATTTGCAAGGATTTGCATTTAAAACAGGTACATCCTGATACTTCTAATTATGTTAGTTTGTCCGCTCACTTTTAAAACAGTGAACTATGTAACCAGTTAATCCAGTAATTTTGCTGTACCCTTTGAAGTAAAGCAGAAAGTCTGCACTTCAGTCACAGCTTGATTGTTTCATTTTAAGCCACATGCAGAGGCAAAATTATGAAAATGTCTAAATACCCGTGTACCTGATTGTAAATGACAGAGCACTGTAGTAAGGCATAAAGAGAAACACAAGTTCTGCAAATAGAAGTCTTTCATTTTTTTAACCCTGCTTTAAAAGCTTCTCAGTATCTGAGCCTTGATATGCTACAAAAATGCCTCCTTCTGTCTCCTAATAATGCCATTATAAAACATAATTTTCATTGTTTTCAAATTCTAAATGGTTAATACATTTTTGATGTATGAAGGCTATTGTTCCAGCTATCATAAAGTTCATTGTAAAGTGTATTTTACAGTCAAAATAAAACAAAGAAATTGATAAAAGTCTTTACAGCTTTCAGGCAGCATCCAGAAGACCTGTGACTGTGTTTTCTTGAAAAATTTAATTCATTGTTTTGACATAAAGACCTCACAAATCCTATCCAGTCAGCAGAGTAACCCATTATTGGGGTCCTCAAAGAACTACTTTGATGAATATAGACATGTTGGTTACTGTTAAATTGTGATCAAGAAATTTGCATAAGTCCAACAATTGTGGACCATTTCTACACATGTAAATATAAATTTTGTACAAAATGGTATAAGTGAATGCTAATCTCTTAACTTACTAATGGTTAGCAGTAATTAGTAGTTAGTGGTTATAGTTCATAGTCAGAGCTCCTTTTAAAGCATGTAAGAAAGTTCTCTGCTATGTTCTGTCACATTACTTAAAAAAGTGTGTGTGGGTGTGTGTGTGTGTGATAATGTGTCCCAGATTATAGAGAGTGGAGTAAACAGAGACTGTTGAGACGACTGTTGGAGATGGAGAAGGTGAGGAGAAACTGTAACCAGTTGTTCATGTAAACACATGCAGATGCTTGCCTCTATTTATAACCCTGATCACAGATTCTCTCCTCCTGTCAGCGGCTAGAAGGCAGCAGAAGACACTCCCAGTCACCAAAGAGACCCATCCAATTGGATAAGGAGGTCCAGACCGCACCCATTGAGAGTCTGGGGTTTACCATGGCAACAGAGGCAGTGGTCTCCGTGGGAACGCTCACTGAGGAGAGAGACAATGTTTTTGAGTTGAGGGAACGCTTAAGCCAATTGGAGGAGGAGAAAATGGCACTTGAAGAGTTGCTGTCAAGTAAAGAGTGAGTGACGAGCAGCTTGAGAGCACTCAGTTAAATAACTTCAATAATCTAAATAAATGATGTTAACCTGAAGGTGAAAACGATTAAAGGTGGTTTGGTGGGCTGTGACTAACTTCAACATATTATTACATCAGTAAAAGCAGCCATTACTCTGAATTTCTGTTTCTGTTCTTTTAGTGATGAACTGAAACAGTTGAAGAAAGACAGAGAAAAACTGGGGAAAGAGATGCAACGATGGAAAGCTGAGCAGAAAAAACTACATGACGAACTGAGACGGCAGCACAAGTATATTCTTACACATGTATTTGGCTCAGTGTGTCACACATAATGTTTCTAGATTCTATTTGCGTTGCTTATAAAACTGATCTTTCCAGTTTTGTTTTAAAAGTCAAGCGTAATTGCATTCCAAATGTAAGTAATACCAAAATATATAATAGCATGCAGCTGGAAAGGCCAACTTCAGCAGTTGTTTTTGCCTACACAAACTAACTTATGCTTGGGTTTCGAGTTGCATCTTATGTTTGTTTGTTGCTATTTGCATGTGTGTTGTGTTTCCCAGACAAGAGTTAAAACAATTGCAAGCAAGGATCCAAACTCTGGAGGAGGAAAGAAGTAAACTTGCACAGGCTGAGTTCTCCTCTCTTCCTCCCACAATGGCAGAGGAGACTTATGAGGACACTCAGGCCAGCACAGGTCTGGGTGAGGGAGAGGAGAAGGTCACTAGATGCAAAGAGGAGGCAGAGGGAGATGAAGTACTGGCTGCAGATGAAGAGAAGAAAGAACTGGAGAAAGCAGCATTGGACATTCAGACTTGCTGGAGGGAGCACAGAAACAAGGTATGTAACACACTTATGCAAAGGAAGTTATTAAAAAATATTATGTAAAAAAAATGTCTAGACATTCTGTCCCAGATTTTTCTTTCTGTCCATAACCATCCCCTGCATTCTTTTTTAAGGACACATTGATGCTGCAGTCAGCTTTAAGAGGCCATCTCCTCAGAGACTCGCAGCTAAAGGAGCTGCAGGAAGATGCACAGAATCAGGTTTTACCCACACACTTCCACACACTCTCTCCAATCTGGGCTGGTAAAGCAGGAATTAGAATTAGAAATAGTGCTGATTTTGTTTTTGTGATGCTTGAAAATTATCAGCAGGTGTGTGAAGTGTTTTCAGAAGCAAAAGACTGAAGCTTTTGCAGAGTTGCAGTGAACATAAATAACCACTTGGTGGCTCTAAAAAAACACTTTCTGGGAGCTGACTGTAATCTTCCGCCTGTCTCCCCCACTGAACCCTCCTTGTCTCCTCCATCCCACCCATTGCTCACCTGTTTTCAGGTTGATGAATCATCAAACTTCAGTGATGGAGCTTCCTCTGTTGATGAAGTGCTGGATGATGATGCCTTGACAACGTTACAGTCTGCATTCAGGGGACACCTGGCTCGATATAGTCTTGCACAAGAGAGGTGACTCATTAATGCACTTAATTTAAAAAAAAAAAAAGCTGTTTAAATACAGTGCATTTTGCATAATTGCTTGTGTGTTTGTGTTTGTGTATTAGTCCTGTGCCTTCTTTGATGGAAAACAAATTGCCCACGCTGGCACCAAGAAGCAGTCAATTACCGCATCCACCCAGCAGAACAGGTGAGGTTTGCATAGTTTTTTCCTTGTGTGTATATAAACAAACACACAACAAAGTAAAAAACATATTTAGGCAGAGCATAGCAAACAAAAAAAGTCACAATATAGATAGACAAGTTGTCCATCTATCTTCAGTTCATTGTTAAGGGGTTTATGGACCCCTACACACTGTACAAATGTATTTAATGCCTTTGTGCTACACTGCAACTGCTCACTGCTCACACTTTATATTCACTGATGTATGCACCTCCCTGCTCTCAGGTTCCAAATCACTTGTGCTTTCTTCCCCTGGCACTACTTTGTGTATTGATGGATTTCGCTGGGGCAGTGATGTAATTCTATTGTGCCTGTCTGCTCTGCACCAGCGAGAGCATTGTCTGCCTCTAATAAAATAAAGACTTAAGAGGGCACTCAGCGGACTTTCACACCACTGCTTCCACTACTTACTATGAGTAGAATGGACTGCTGAGAAGCTTAAGAACTTTTTAAACAAAGGAGAAAATGCCAGAAAGAAAAACAAGAGTTGGGAAGAATATTCTCTGAACTCTGCAAGTAATTGAACATGAGTTAGAGATTGGATTGTGCAGAGATTGTATTTAATGCGCTCACAACTTACACATCTTACATGAAATACAATAACACCAGAAGTAAAAGCGATCACAACAATAACAAGCAGCAGCAGCTGTGATGACTCAGGTCTGTCGCATCATCCCATCACCAGAACGATCACGCAAACAGTTGCTGTAATTTCTCGGCCTCATACTTCAATACAGTTCATCTGAAAGTGGAACCATTTTTCCTATTAAATTTCAAAAAAGAGTTCAAATAACTATGGTGATTAAACATCAACAGATAAAATGAGAGCCTAACCCCATATGACTGAATTGCTCTGAGAATTGTTCTCAGTCACTCCTAAGCTAGAGAGAACTTTGTGTGAAGTTGTTTCTGTTTCAAGAGCCCTGCCTTACATTTCTGTTTGACCTAAATGACTGCTCCATTACGTTCCCCACTATCTCCCAGAGTATCGAGCAGGTCGACAGTATACTGGTGCATAGAGCAGAGCAGTGATGTCAGCGTTTTTTCCTGCATGCTTACAATAATGTGGGCTTTGCTGAGAGAGTTTAAAATGCGCCATCCCAGCTTGTATTCAAGCCGAGAATGTGTTATTTCTTAGAGATCTTTGCAAGAAGGTGTGTGTTCACATTTTTTTTTAGTTTTCACGCGTTATACTTTACTGGATACAGTGTAGTTGTACCATATTAGTAGTACACATTACAATTAAATAAGACAACCTCTTGTGAAACTGCTGTTTTTTACCTTGTTCTTATGTCCATCTGATGTTTTTGGTAATGTGCTGAAGGACCTATTACAAGCAACATAAACTCCACGGCAAGCATGATTTATACAGCCAGGGTTTCATTTGTTGAAACTTACATGTTTAAACAATGCCAAAAGACACACTTGAACCTTGACATGGCAAAGTTCATATTTAAATACTTCCTGTTAGTACCGTAGGAGCATCATCTATACATGTGTTTCTGAGCGTTTGCCTGAATTGCATTAATTACTGTGTGTTATTTTGTGGACAAGATGCTGCATCCCTCGATGACGATGGTGAAGAGGAAGGTGCAAAAGAAAATGCCCGGTCTGTGTCTAGCACCTCCAGGAAGACACTCACAAAAGGTCAGACAGAGATGTTATACCAAGTTTAATAGTATTAAAAGTATTACATGCAAATATTATAATTATAGAGGAGTGAGTCAGTGCACCTATATGCATATGTACTGTATGTCTCCTTCAGCCCAAAGTGAATTTCATGGCACAGCAGAGATTAATGGAGACGCTGCATTCGATTCTGATGATTCTGATGACATCATTGTGTCTCCGTCACATCCACCGAGAAGCTGAGAAGTTTTAATGTTATAGACCTTATGCTCTGTGTGAGTGTGTGCGTGTGTGTGTGTGTGTGCGTGTGCGTGTGCAAAATTATAGTTACTACAACTTCTTACTGAACTTGCAAATAACAGCTGGGAGATTCATTGTTCATGATAAATATGGACACAACAATGGACAACTGTAAGTGCTTTGACTGCTCAGATAGAGTAGAAAAGCGCTATATAAGAACTAGTCCATTTACAATATTCACTGTGTAATGAGTTGCTTCCATGCCACTAACAGGAATATTCACAGAATGTATCTCAGTGTTTATGTAAGATTATGAGATGCTCTTTTTTTTTCTTTATAGAAGAGAACATAAAATGAACATCCCATTTTAATGTGTTATTCTTGAGCTAAATATCCCTGTTTAATTAGTCAGATTTTATTTTATTTTAATTTTTTTTTGCCAAAGTGCCTGCTGTATGGGAATTTAAATTCAAAATATAGCTACAAGAAGCAAAGAGTGGGCCAAGCAGTGAGATGCAACAGTTGCTAGGAAACAAGTTGTGAGACAGAGGTGTTAAGATCTGCCAGCAAGTTGTATGGTAAAGCACACTTTTGTTAATTACAGCGCTTCCCTCCCAAAGGTATCATGACACCAAATTCTTTGTGCATCCTCAGAGAGGGCTCCAGAAGCCTACTGTTAAGTTTGGTCTTGATAGGCCAAAGCATTGCTGAGATTCCTTTCTGGCAGCTTTGCCATTAAATTTGATTAATTGTTGTGGATAAATGCTTTTGCAAAATAAAATAAAATGTGCTAACTTTTGTGAGACTTGCTCTGAAGGTCATACCTACCAAGTTTCGTGAAAATCAAACAAAATTCGCAACCTGCGAAAAATTTGTCTCACTTTGCATAAAATCCAATATGGCGGCTCAGTCAATATAGAAATTTGTCACTTACCAGGCTTGGGACCTCTGACAGTATCAGCAGGCACACAGATTTCATTCAGTTATTGGTCAAACACATTTTTACTAATTAGAGTGCCCCCTGAAAGGTCAAGTGTCACCAAAATTCTTCTCCTTCCTTCTGAAGGAGTCCCAAGTCTACATGCCAAGTTTGATTTTGATAGATTAAAGCTTTGCCAAGATGTGACCGCAGGTCCTGTTTGTTGCCACCAATTTGCCTACCGGGCAAGCACTTTGGAAAAATCACAAATCCCTCTGATAACTTTTGTCAGGCCCTACCTGAAGATGATCTGAGTCAATTTTGGTGAACATTAGACAAACTTTGTGACCTATGAAAACTTTTAAAGGATTTCCTAAAATACAATATGTCAGAAATCCAAAATCAGCCACACCGGTTACGGTCACAAACGCAACCCCAACTTTGCCTCAATGGTGACACTTTTTTGTTTGGTTTTGTTTTTTACCAGCTGTTTCTAGGGGCTCCTTAGACCCTCACGGGGGAGGAAAAAAAGTTGATGATGATAATGATCATGATCATGGTGATATAGTAAGAAAACCTGGTTCCCACAGCCTCGCTGCTTGGCCCCCAGTTAAAATAATAAATGCATTCATTTCTGCTAACCTGGCAGATAGCACTGTAAATTCATCTGGATTTTACAGGCTGAAAGGAAAAAAAATATCACATTTTCACATGCCTTATTTAGTAATACATGAAAGTCGGCACACTATGTTTGCTTAATTCATAATAGCTGACTGTGGTGTGGTTAAGGGACAATTCTTAACTGATGCACTATTGAGCCAAACTGTGAATAAGTTATAGATCAGTCTGCTGCAATACTGAAACAGAGAGCAGTGGAGGATACACAGGGACTGTGTGTACTGACAATAATACTTGTGCTTTAAAATAGACAAATAACCTCAAAGGAAGTCAAAAGCAATGAATGTGTGCAGTTTTCTTCACATGATCTGTGTAACTGAATTTCTGATGCAGTCAATAAAATGTTTTCATAATAATACCTGCAGTCTAATGTGGTCCTGCTTGGAAAACTATTACCTTGACTTAAATTTTCCCAAACATTTCAGAGCTAAATGATAATTGACACTTTTTAGTGGCTTATAACACCATATATATCCATCCATCCATCCGCTTCTCCTACTCAGGGTCACGGGGGGGCTAGAGCCTATCCCAGCTGACATAGGGCGAGAGGCGGGGTACACCCTGGACAGGACGCCAGTCTGTCGCAGGGCCAACACAGAGGGACAGACAACCATTCACACTCGCATTCATACCTATGGGCAATTTAGATTAGCCAATTAACCTAACCCCAGTAAGTGCATGTCTTTGGACGCAGACACGGGGAGAACATGCAAACTCCACACAGTGAGAGAGAGGCTGGGCCAAGGTGGAATCGAACCCAGGCCTTCCAGATGGTGTTCAAACTGTGAGGCAGTTATATATATATATATATATATATATATATACACACACACACACACATAATATAATAAACATTTTTATAATTATTTTACTGTT
>VUQK01001095.1:28652-43915 GCA_015106715.1 Bujurquina vittata | reverse complement strand
GAATTCAAACTGTGAGGCAGTTATATATATATATATATATATATATATATATATATATATGTATATACACACACACACACATAGTATAGTAAAGGTTTTTATACATGGTTCACTGTTTTTTGTTTTGTTCTTTAATATCTTGTGACACCCTTTGTGGACTTCTGAATTCAGGTATTTTCAGTCCTGTTGCCACAGGTATATAAAATCAAGCACCTAGCCATGCAGTCAGCCTTCACAGACGTTTGTGAAAGATTTGTCCATATAGTGATATAGTGTAGCTTAATTTGAATAACTCAGACTCCAAAATGTTGCATGTTCCTTTCCTCTCAGTAATTATCACATTATGATGCAACACCTTAACAGAAGCCATCCCCATAGGAAACAATTTATTTTCAATAGGGGGTGACCCCAAATGATCTAACACTCACTAATGAGAATGTATTTGGAAACAGTGAGGAGGAAGAAGTCTCTTAACATGAAGAGATCTCTAGCAGTATCAGGCTCATGGGGAGGTAGCTGAAAGAATCAAGAACCACTTTACAAAAGTGTCACTACTCCATAATGTTGTCTATGTTGCCTAACTCAGACAAGGGGGGGGGGGGCACCTTTAGGGAAACCTAGTGAAATAGCTGATTTTCAAAAATGTACATGGTTATATTCTCTATACTGGCAATAAAATTAGACCAGTGTTAAAAATACAAGTGAAAACATTATTTATTACATGTATTTTATTTTAATATATTAAATAGTTAAGCCTGAAAAAAATACACATCATTAAAGATGTTAGGCTTGAGCATCCCCAGATTGGTCTGGAGCTCAACCACAGACAGTCAGACCCAACTGAACTCATATCTCCTGTGTCCATCAGGGGTGTCAGTGTGGACACTATAGAGGACTACAAATATCTGGAAGTGCATATTGACAATAAATTGGACTGGTCTAAGAACACTGATGTGCTATACAGGAAGACCAAAATTATCTCTATCTTTTGAGGCGCCTGAGGTCCTTCAACATCTGCCGGACTATGGTAAGGATCTCCTATGAATCTGTGGTGGAGAATGCTATCCTCTATGCTGATGCATGCTAGGGCAGCAGGCCGAGGGTGACAGATGCCAAGAGACTCAACAAATTGATCCACAAAGACAGTGATGTTCTGGGAGTGGAGCTGGACTCACTGATGGCAGTGTTGGAGAGGAGGACGCTGTCTAAGCTGCAGACCATAATGGCCAATGGCTCCCACCCACTCCATGACACAGTGATGAGACACAGAAGCACATTTAGTGCAAGACTCATCCCACCAAAATGCACCACAGGTCATCCCGATCTGTGGCCATCAACTTCTATAACTCCTCCCTTAATGTGTGACACTATGGTCCATCTGGGCAATTTATTATGTGCGCAATAACTCCGGTACAATAATTTGAACTGCTTTACAATATGGTTCAGATTTATATTTATTATCACACCCACTGCCTTTACTGTATTCACAAGTATTCTTGTGCGTGTGTAGACGTTACAAATTTCTCTTCTGGGTTTTAAATTATTAGAATGTTTTTCTTTTTATAGGATAAATGGCTGCAGCTTTAACAACTGAAATTTCCTCTGGTAACAATAAAGTAGTTCTCATTCTGATTACTGGTAGGAGAAGTGCATTTGCTTTTGGACTTTTGGACGGGAAAACAAAATAAGATGCACTTTGTTGCTTTCCACCTGTGCCGTTGTCATTCTTGCTTTAATCATCTTCTCTGGAGGATAAAGCGCCGGCCTGACAACGTGTACTTCCACCATTTCACCGTCAGGTGGAGCCCTTTTTGCGCATTTGCCCTCTGCCGCTCACATACGCACACGCACAAGCAGCTGCCGCAAAGCCCCGTCCTTCAGGGCTTTTAAAGCACCGTGTTTGCTTCACGCTTCAACAATACAGAAGAACCGCAACGCTGAACGCGTGAACCCGCCAGTCACCGTGGGCAGACAAACCTCGAGGAGGAGGACAGCAACCGGACCGTCAAATTAGAATAAATAAATAAATATTGGTTTGCTGGTCAAACACTTTAACCCCTAGTCTGCCGTGACGTTTTTGCAGAGGGTGAAGGCAGTCGAAACGGGAGGTGCGTCTCGGTGAAATGTGAGCGGACCTGGGTCGGTGACCTTTATTCCGTTCTTTTCAATGTGGATGGGACTGCCAGCGACTCGTTCGGTGCAGCTAGCTTGGTCCGGCCGCGTTGATGCAGCAACGCACGGCTGTCGTGCTCAAATCTACCGCCGGATCAGGGAAGACAATAGGTGAACTACACGCCGGTCTGGACTACACTAAACGAGAGTCTGCATCCGCTTGGGCTTCACTAGGTAGGTCATAACACGGTTCCTATCCCCCCAGCACAGGGACTTTGATGTCCACAGGCGCGCAGAGCCGAAACAAATGCCTGGTTTTTCGAGTCTGTGGTACTGCGGTAGATTTTACGGACAAAGCAGGATAAAGCTAGCTAATCCGGGTTTGCTAACATTTTATTGAGCGCTGCGATAAATAAAGACTTGAATGCTGAATGTGTGAGGGTACCCGCGACTGAGCTGACCTACATGTGCCCATACAGTAAATTCAGTACAATAGAAAGAGTCGCGGCGGTGTGTGGGCTTTGATATACCGGCCATTTCCCCGTCCACAACACATTTATCTCACGAAGCCTGCGTTTTGCAGAATGGGCGTAAATTGGGTGACGCTGTCATGGATGCTCTTGTCATGCCATAATTCATGTACAGTATTACCGCACAGGTTTAACATTTTTGCCGAAATGCACCATTACAAAAAAGATTTTAAATCCTCTAATTCAATTTAATATGTTATTGGTGATGATTGATGTGTTGTAGTAATATATTAACTACAGTTATGGTATTACAGCACGATACTGGCAAAACCCCAAAATGCAACACTCTAAAGGACGGCAACCCCTAAATCGTAAAGTGATATTATGTCATATTGCAGTCTTTTTGCCTTTGCAACCACACACACGCACAGGCGCAAACACACGCACACACACACACACACACCCCTGTGTACCCCTGTGTTTTTTTTACAGCATGGATATTTTATATTGGGCCAAATTGGTCAAAAAGTAAATGACCATGAAAAAATTCATCAGATATAAGCTTAGTAAAATGGATACTTTGTGAAAATGTATGTGTAACTAATGAATAAAGAGTGGATATAGGCATGTTTGTCCCGCCCTGTTAGTGAATGGTCACTGATAAGTCATCGCATTAGCCTTATAATATTGTGTGAATTCTGCATCTTCCTCCTCATCTAATGCATTCAGTGACCTCAGAAGGTGCTTTCCATGTTCTTCAGATGCAGTGATCGGTGGTTTTGAATTTCTTTACAGTGTCCCTGTGAGGAATCAGGTTATAGAGTGAAGTGAGAGCCGGCAGGCAGCTGCATCAGGATGGCAGCCGTAGTGAATTATTCTCCACCGTGGTGGGTGAATCTGCTCCACCGGTTGCCTCATTTCAACATTGAGTTCCAAATGGTGAGCAGCGACTTCAGGCCAGAGGACTCTGAGTACCAGAAGGTAAGACAAGTGCAGGAGAACAATTACCTCCCACTCAGAAATTCATCACTCCCTTCATCGTGCAGCATCACCTCATCATCCTACCGGCTGCCACATGCCCACACTGTAATTTCACAGCAGAGTGGCCAAGTGGTGGCTGAGGCTGTCCTGCAACCAGAGTTGTGGGTTCCCTCCCTGTATCGATCAGTGCTCTGTGTGTGTGTGTGTGTGTGCATGTGTGTGAGAAAGAGAGAGTGAACGATTCAAGATTGTGAGCCTATTCTTGCTCGACCAAGGAATCTATATAAATAGATAACTGTATATTAATATCCTGACTCTATGGGAAAGGGACAAGATTTTTGGTTTCCATTTGTTTTCCACCAACTACATTTGTAGTCTTATGTAGAGAACAAGTACGGGAATACAAATGCAATTTCAAAACCACTCGTCCTTGCCAGGTTTTGTTTTGTATTGGCCTTTTTAAACTTATTACAAATAACATAGCCAACACAACACAACACAACACAGTACCAAGCACACAAGCTGCTTATCATTTCAAAAAAATCAAATCAGATTAAATAAGTAAAGACTTATTCACATTTGTGATGGCTGCTGGAACAAAGCCATTTTTGCAGTTTTGTTTTACGCTGTGAAACTATAAACCTTTGTTTATAGTTGTGTTGTTTTCACCTTGGCATGATAGCATGTGTGTGAAGCCGAGGCGCCACACAGGACTGCAGAACCACGTCTACATGCTGTAACTGTACTGTCACTAGTTGGCTTTGCCAAAAATACATGGAGCAGTCAGTAATGTGGGCTACCATCGTTTATGTTTGTGCTTTTGTTGCTGTCTTTACCCTTGTCATGACGAGACAGGGGGGAAAAAAAAACACAATGAAAAAAGCCACTGTCTGAGGCTCTCGTGATTGTTCTTCTGGGTTTTTTTTCTTCAAATCTTTGATGTGTTGTATTTGGCCCTGCGACAGACAGACAACCTGTCCAGGGTGTACCCTGCCTCTCACCCTGTGACAGCTCGGATAGGCAACCCCCCGTGACCCTGAAAAGAAAAAGCAGAAGATGGATACATCTTTGATGTTTTTTGTGTCCTTCTTGCTGTTCATCACAAACTCTGCTGGTGTTCCCCTGTCTGTCTAAGCCAGCTTGTCAACCAATAAGCATCCTACCCATGGATAGCATCATCAACATAGGGCTCTGTAGCCTCAGCATTAGTTACATTTCCATAATCCTTCTCTATGCATAGCTAAAGAACTACTAAATGGACACCAACGCAGACTGCAAATTCCTAACATGTCTGTATGTGTCTGTGGACAGATTAGGTTTTTTTTTTTTACCTTTCAATGTTAAATAGGATGATTTGTGAAAAGACCATCAGTCTCTCTGTGAACCTCTTGTAGCTCATACATATATGCAATTTATAATATGAGGCAGTGAGTCGGCATTGATTTCTTGGTTCTCTAGACACCATTAGAAGTGTAGGAACCAATGGCTTTATCAATGGACATACATAAATCACCACCCGTTTTGAAAATCTATTAATATGGAAAGTAATTTATCATGCCTGAATACCAAACATGATTCTCCTACTTGTATCATTATCAGTTTAATATCTGCTGATTTGGGAGAATTGGTTGGACAAAAGAATGTGTAGTCATCACTTTATGCTCTATAAATGTCAGTTTTTTCACAAAGCTCAGACATTTTTTTGGTTTAAAATGAACCCAATACTTAACAAACTAATGAGCAAAAATCCATAATTAGATTTCTTTAAAGGCATAAAATTAATTGATATATTCTTAGATTAAACGCTGACTGAGTCGGGAGCGCTGCATTAGAAAGCAGCTCCATCTTGAAAAGGGGCTTTGCCCCAGTTTTGCTGCATTTCATTAGAATCCTCAAACAAGGTGACTCCCAGGTCTCTGCAGCAGAAAACCCAGTCTCGGTAGCTCACATAAAGCCAAGGCACATCGCTTAGAATCTCACATTTCATGCACCGCAGTCATCCCTCAATACATTTGCTGACAGTACGGGGAGAAGAGGGAGGGTATGCAAGTTCAAGCGCTGAGCGTGGGAAGGCACCCACAGCCACGAACAAGGGAGGGAGATGAGAACCGGAGAGAGAAGCAGGGAGAGAGGGAGGAGGAGGAAGAGGAGTGAGAAAGATAAAAAGAGACTGATTGGAGGCGAGAGGAGAGAGAGAAGGCTCCATAAGCCATGGGAGGTGCTTCTAAATTGCCAAATAGCCACTTCCTGTGAGCTATTCAGTGTTTAACTAAGAGCCTTTGTAGATGTGTGTGTTAATGTATTTGCCCACTGGAATTTTAAGGACCCCCCTTTTAGACTAATTACATCCTGACATATTTTAGCAGACGAGGTGGTTTCTATGTCAGTGAGAATTCTGTGCTATGATCATAGTTTTTTTTTGTACAGTTGTCATACACGTTGCATGCATGCATGCACTGTATGCATGTATATATGTCATGTACAGTATGTTCACTTTCTGTGTCACTGCGTATTTAGCGCTTGCTTGTCGAGATGAGGTCACGCAGCTCCCTCGGGGGGGTTTGTGTGTGTTATTCTGCGAGTGTGTGTGAGTGAATGTAGGGGTTCCATTCAGGGTGAAATCGTTAATTCTGGCTAGACGTAGGGGAGAGAGAGATAGAGGTTGAGAAGGACAAGAAGAAGGAGAGTGAGTTGGACTGGGGGAGGGTGAAGGGGAGGCCTGGAGTCTGTTGTGAAAGAATGCTCTCTTTCTTTCTTTCACTCTTTCACTGAAGCCCGTCTTTAGATTGGCTCAGTATATCTGTCTCAAAGGCTTTCATGCATCTACTCATCCAGCTGAGAAACACATAAACACTCCCGCACACACACATAGCAAACAAGGACTGACACAGTGTCTTTCACTGCACCGTGTCCATCACCGCATCACGACATCACACACACACACACACACACACATACACACACACACATACACACACACACACACACACACACACACACTCTCTCACACATACTCTCACACAATAGAGATTCTTCTGTGTAGTGTTTTTCTTTCTGATGTGATTTGGCTCGGGTTCATTTGCATTCAGCTTTTGAAGCTGCTCAGAAAAGCTCTCCTCTCACACCATGTCTCACTCGCTCGCTCACTCGCTGGTCTCTGATGACTTTGACTTTAGTGGGGATGCTGACTCTGTGGCTTTGTGAAGAAAACTGTTTGAATTATTTTTTTCCTGCAGAGCTGAAATAGGAGCTCTTATCCTGAGGTCCTGCGCGTGCGTTCATCTGTTTGCGTTATGTTAGAATCGCAAAGTCAGCTCGCAGCCACAGCTAAGCAGCTGCAGAACATTACAGAGGAACCATGTGACCTGTAATAACACACATTTTCATATTGCCAGCTGTGGAAAGTAAGTCAGTAATTGGTATTTTGGATGGTTTGCTTCAGTTTGCACTGAGGAAGGCATTTTCTCATGTAGCATTTTTGGTCACTCACAGAAAGAGGATGTTCAGTGTTGTTGTTTTTTTGTGGAAGGTTTTAAAACCCAGTGTCCTGGCCTTCAAAGGCCTTTGTGCTTTGGTAGCTCTTTGACCCAGTGGCACAGGTGAATATTAACAGAATGAACTTGAGGTCAGTGAATGCCTCAGGAAAGAAGTTGAGAGGATAGTAGTTAGGCAAGGCCAGAGTAGAGAGTAACACACAGGCAGGGAGAGTGCAAGGACAACTCAGTGAAGTAGAAGTGATTGATCTTGTCAGCTGAAACACACATACACACATATTGTGTATGTGTGTGTGTGTGTAATGTGGTGCGGTGACAGGAGTGCACGTACACACACTTAAATGCGCAGATTGAAAGTAGATCAGTGTGCCAGGGTGTTTAACGTTTAGCCCCTCCTCCAGCCTGCAAGCTGATCTCCAGTGTGGTAGATGTGCATGCACACACACACACTTACATGTTAACACACACACACACACACTCATGTACACCCAGGCTCACCATGCTTATTAGGAGCTAATCGATCCATGCTTAATCTGTTTGTTAGCCTGACAGTTAATCTAGCAGTCATCAAGCAGACCAGGACGAGTCCTGTGGGTACTAGGTCAGTTGTTGTTGCTTTGTAAACAATGCATTTAGAGCCACCCCTCATTTTTTTATATTTTGCTTCCAAAAAGCTAGACTTGTTAAATTGGTCTTGAGCAATAGTTCTCCAGGCTTTCAAAAAAGCTTTTTCTTTGGACATTGGCTACTTTTTCTCATTTTCAGTCCAGTCATGTCCATTTTCAGAGGGCTGTATATTTTGTTTGTCAAACCTCCTAACGCTGACCTATGAATCATTCAAGCATAAAAAAGGCACATAAGTCAGGGAATGAACCAGTGCTGTGTCTCCACAACACAGACAACTTAGCAAAGAACCCATTTTAAATGGTGTCTTTAGGCACTTTTTTACCACCGCCTACAGAAGGCCCAGGTTATCAATTAAAACTGTTTTATCAAGAGTACAAACCCTTAAAATGTCAGTTTACTAATAAAAAAGAAAATACGGTTAATTAGTTTCTAGCCACTGTTTTGACAAATTACAGTTTTTAAGCTCTGGATTTTTAATTGCAGGACCTAGCCTATGTTACTCGAGGGTTTAAGTGCTGTGTTTGGAGGGATGGCTTTTTACCTTTCTGCTCATCTGGGGACGGGATTTTCCCCCTGCTCATTGTGAATTTCTTCCCACTGTGGCAGCGAAACATGCTGTAGCCTTCACCATCTCAGACTTGCTCTCTGTTTAATTGATTTAGCTAAACAATTTTATTAACCCCGAAAGACGTGCTATAAACAATGCAAAAAAGAAAACTTGCGTGCCTAGCAACAGTAGGGCTGCAAATAAGACTTGCAAACACAAAAACAAATCTGCAAAAACAATTAGACAGTCCAACAATATGTGATGATCTTCATGTTTATCCAGGCCACAGTATTGTTTTTTTTCCAGACTGGATGAGATCTCTCCTCGTTTTGGCTTAGTCATTGCATGAAACTGCTTTGGTGCTGTGCCTCAGGCTGTCGTCAGACTGCAGGCAGAAGTCTAGTTATTTTTCTGATATGTGAACAGCAAAATTTGAATTCACAATTCTCTTATGTAGTCAGAATAGCCTGTGACAACATGAAAATTGTCTCGGTGAAGCAATTCATGGTACAATGCCATCACTCATGGCTCCAACTCTGCACCCACACACACCACAAGATACGCCATAATTAAAACGTTGGCTGTCGTCTTTGTGCTCTTTGTCATCTGCTCACAAATTTTCCCACACAAACTTATGAAGCAGAAAATGTAAACAATAACTGTGACCTCCATGTTTATTTCTGTATGATGTGACGTCTTTGCTATTGTTCTTTTGGGCATGTGAGTCAGCCCAGCATCGTGAGCAGTTTGCACTAAAATCTGATCTCGGCCACTTTTAAGAAAATAACAGCCAAACCGAACAAATCGGATCTGATTTGAGCACTAATGAAAGGGAACACCCTGAATTCATTTTAAGAAAATATGATTTTTTCTTTATAAATTTCTTGCTAGTAACACGTAACACTATATATATGCAGTTTCAGTGCAGTTCTGCTAAGGTTAATCTGTATTGTTCTATACGGTTTAAATCCCTTCATATGTCTATAGATAGTACCACAGGATAATGTCAGAGATTAGGAATCAGGGAACTCATCTCATGTTCTCTACTCATCATCTTTAATCTGTTGGAGGAAGACAGTAAGGGACAGTTGGGTCATAACCAGATTTCTTCTCCTTCTCCTCCTTTCTTTCTTCACAGTCAGTACAAATACACAGTACACCTGTATTAATAAGATAAATTTCAGTGTGTCACTTTAATAGGATGCAGATGCAACAAATCAGGTCATGAAATTTCTTCTCTCCTACAGATCATCTGTAAGTGCAAAGTGGAAGCATTTAGGAACCACAGAAAATTAGGAAAGTGGCAGACTGTGTAATAGTGTGTAAGAGTGTAAAAGTCACAAACACTCAATAACTGCAGCTCATCAAACCTCTTCTGGGATTAACATCAGCACAAAAACTGTGCACCAGGAGCTGCTCGGCCATGGACTTCCATAGCCGAGCAGCTCCGGGCACTTTGGTCTGTATAGTGTAGTTCTAACTTATCTTGTAATGAGATTCATCCCATTAGAATAATACACCAGGCCACATCCGCAGCAATAAGGGCTCCAATTTATATAAGATATAATATATATAATATAAGACAAGTCTACAATCTAAGTAGACTGATGCTTTCAGCAAGTAATGAGGCTTGTGGTTTGGAGTATTGTAGAGGTATATATACTGTAAAAAAATATCTGCTGTAGTATTCTAGTAAGCCCTTACCTGATTAGATTGGCTCTAGCCCTCCATATGTTGATACTGTGCTGACCTGGTGTTACATCTGCCACAGCTCACGCACCGAGAAACGCTGACATTATTAGGTTGTGCTGTTTTTCTTAATGTGAAAAGAGATTTGTGCCTTCAAAGACAATCACTTGTATTTAATGTGACTAGCTAGTGTGAATGGTACTACTCAAGGAAAAATTTAAAGATTCTTTATAAAGAGACAGTGAAAGTCAAAACAAAAGTGAGAAGGATGCTGTTTCAGCTGCCCACTCATGCTAGCATGTTGAACATGGTAAACTTTGGACTGTCTCTTGATAATTTAAATCTAGCACAAAGTGGTGCATGCCTAATGGGATAGTATTGCATTGGTAGTACGAAGGTGCTTTGCAGCACTTCAGACCCACATCTAGATGTTGTAGCTTTATGGTGCAACTTGAGATCAGTATCAAAAATATATATGAACCAGGCAGTAATGTTGACTCTTTGTAATGTTGTCGGTCCTTCAGTGTAGCCCTTGGATCCTGAGAAGACAAAAAAACAAACTTTTTGGGGTGAAGTGAAACCAGATGTTAAAAAAACAATTTCCACTATAAGTTTAGCCTCCAGCTTTTCATTGCTGTTTTATGATCTTTGTGATGTTTCTTGCTTGCTTGCTTTGCCATTCAAGCTAACTTTTCAGCAGTCAACATAAGCATATTAGTAAATTTCACAGGGGTGACATGCTGCTGGTTTGTTGGAGGACTGCACATGTGTGTATCCATGGCTTCTGGATTGGTTAAATTTCCTGTTACTGTTCTCTCTGTCCCCTGAAAGCTGCTGATACAAATGCTGGATGGTAAATCTGGGTTGCATACAGTCTCACAGATCTACTGGATTGGCTGCAGGTCTAACCCTTGAGCAGTTGTTCATGTCTCTTTCAATTCGGTCCAATTTTTTTTCATTATGCAAATAATTTTAAGAGGCTCAAGGAAGAAGATGTGTGAACATCATTCTTGTTCAATCTTGTTGGGCAAACTGCTTTTCAAGCTGAGATTCACTGTACCAGAGATTGCCTTCCTGATATATTTTAATAGGCCTGAAGAGGTGAGGACATAGCTGACCAGAAATGAGGTCAGTAGAAAAAAAGCAGCATTTAAAAATCTTGGGAAATAAGGAAGGCTTTGCAGAGCTTGGAGGTGGAGTTCCATTGTGTTATCATCAAGGGTCCCCGGAGTTACACTGTTGCTGTTTCTGACCATGTAGCTCTGTGGCAGGATTCCTTTGTCTGCCCTAAGTAGTCTAGCAGGTGGAGATTTTGGCTTTCCAGAAATGTGTAATTGTCCGACATGGTCCTGGACAACAATGACTTTTCCAGACAATCCCAGAGGGGGAAGAAAAATCAACATTTCAGTGTGTGCGAGATAAAAAAAAAAAATTTCATCAGTCCTAGCCAAATTGCTGTAACAGCTCTCTTGTCTGTCTTTACCGACTTCTTCCTTTTTAGTGCTCACTTCAGTCATTTACATCTTCTTCCTTGAATGTCTCCCCAGTCTGTTTCTTTTTTTGTTCCAAATTTACTCCCCCTACTTCTCCTTCTGTCTACCCCCACCACCCCCACCTTCTTTTACACTTCAAAGCTTTTAGAGGGTGTGTGATCTGTGTGGTGGGTCTCTCACGCATGCAGCTCCCCAGCAGCAACGCTTCCGCTCACTTATGGAGGTGTGTGTTTGTGTGTGTTTGATGGTGTGCAAATACAGTACAAGGTAAAAAATTTATGGTATCTATCAAAAGCCCATTGAACAGCAACTATTTTGTCCCCTGAATAAGCAGGAGACAGGAACACTTTTTGTGCATACGTGCACTTGTGTTTACCAAATCATGTGGCCTGTCTGGTTTCTGTTCATATCAGCTAATTTGTTTCCTGTAACCTTCACCCACATCCTAAATAGTCCACTTCCCTGCGATAAGGGTAACCTCTCAAACACAATGTATCTGAATGAGCCCAGACGAAGTTTAATGGAAAATGTGTAATTCAAAGTGTACTAAGTGTCTTGTTGCTAATTTTTTTCTCTCGCTCTTTTCTTCAGTCTATTTTGCTCCTCGGTGCTGTGGCGTTGGTGTGTTTGGGCCTGGACCTTCTTTTCCTCCTCTTCTACTCTTTCTGGCTTTGCTGCCGGCGACGCAAGAGTGACGAATCCTCACACTCCCATATGCACTCCCAGCAGCCTAGCGCCGACTGCTGCTGCACCGCTTGGTGCGTCATCATTGCCACACTCGTCTGCAGGTGAGAGGTTATCCCTATGAGAGTGATGCTCCTGTACAATATAATAAAGCTCGAATATGTTTAACACTATCTGCTTTTGCATCACAGTCTATAAGATGTGTTGTTTTTAGGATGGTTCAGGCTTCAGCGCTATTGCATTTTATTCTCTTTGAATGAATTGGCATCGCGTGCTGGCGAACTGAATTGTGGATCTGAGACTTCACTTTGCTTGTGCTGAAACGTTGAAGAAGTTTCAACTTTTCAAGTGCCAAATCAGCCATGTTTATTCAAATTCTCTTTCACTAGCTAGCTCTCTTTGGTTTGCCTTGTGAGTGCTTAGTTATTTTCGCAAATTCTGCATTCATTTGAAGTGGGAAGTCAGAAATTCCGACTTCCAAGATGGAATTTTCAACTGGAATGCCCCCCTTAAGTTGGATTTCCAGCTCAGAAAGTTGGACAAGCTTCATCATCCTTGACTTCACAATCTAAGTTGGCAGCAGTACACATAAACAGTAGTAAAACTGTAAAACTTTTAATCTGTACTACTACTGTTGTCTATTTGTGACTCACTAAATAAGTCATACACAGAGAACCGACCAGGCTGCATCCATAAAAGTGCTGCAGTGGAGTTTTTAAGTACAAAGAAATGGCATTGTGCTGTACTGCTAGTGTTGGATATATGACTCTAAATTGCGAGGAGCAAAACAAACCCTGTTTTTCCTTTGCTTTCCTTTCCTTTCCTTTGCTACTGGAACCCATTCAACTCAGGAGTGATGTCACTCTTAGCTCTGACATGCAACTTAGGAGGTAAATTAGACCATCAAGGATGAGGGACTCCTCTTGTTGGCAGTGCTTAAGTGTGAATCCTCCCATAGGGTTGAGCCAGCTTAATTAGCTATTCTCTCGAAGGAGTTGCCCTGTAACCTGGACTCAAACTTTCTCAGGGGACTGCTAAGAAATGCATTATACAGCCAGTTGGTGTACATGTCGCTAAAAAAGGATACAGGCTTGTTCTGATTGACAAACAGGATTACCAGTGATGACTGAAGGCACATTTTTTAATTATTAATTTTTATCTGTAGTCACTGTCAATCAGAAAGTCTTTCTGATCCTTACTTCAGTGTAACAAGTAGCATGGACCACATGAGTTTGGCTTTTTGGGTCTATTTAGTTGTCTCTGTTTCTTTGCGTTTGATCTATTGTTTTTGAATTATGCCTATGCAGTTAACATTAATAACTAATTTTGTCTTAGCACAGCAGAACTCATTTTTTATGTGTGCAAATAAACCAACTAGCGACTTTGCTAAGTACACCTGTACTAATGCAAATATCTAATTAGCCAATCACATGGCAGGAACTCAGTGCATTTAGAAATGGGATGCACATGGTCAAGATGATCTGCTGAAGTTCACACTGAGCATCAGAAAGGGGAAGAAAGGTAATTTAAGTGACTTTAAAGGTGGCATTGTTGTTGGTACCCAACAGGGTGGTCTGTGTATTTCAGAAACTGCCCATATGACCATCTCGAGGGTTTACAGAGAATGGGCTGAAAAAGAGAAAATATCCAGTGAGCATCAGTTCTCTGGGTGAAAATGCTTTGTTTGTGTCACCAGTCAGAGGAGAAGGGCCAGACTGCTTTGAGCTGATAAGAGGGTAACAGTAATTCAAATAACCACTCGTTACAGCCAAGGTTTGCAAATGAGCATCTCTGAAGGCACATGACAACCTTGAAGTAGAAGACCACAGTGGGTGCCACTGCTCTCATCTGAGAACAGAAAACGTGCTACAGTTCACATGGGCACACCAAAATGGACAATAGAAGATTGGAAAAACTTTGCCAGGTCTGATGAGTCTTGATTTTGGCTGCAAGATTTTGATGGTAGAGTCATCTTCTATCCTGTGAATGTAGTTAGATATCTGTAAATACATTCATCAGCCACTTTGTAGAAAGCATGGATCCATCGTGCCTTGCATCATTGGTTCAGGCTGCTGATGGTGGCATAATGGTGTGGAGGATTATTTTCTTGGCACACTTTGGGGCCTTTAGTATCAACTGAGAATCACTTTATATGTCTGTTTTTATGTTTGTTTTTATGTAACTCTGTATATTGCTATAAAGCAAATTTTAAATCTGAAAAAATAAATAATAATAAAACAAAAAAACAACACCACAGCCTACCTGAAGATTGTTGCTGACCATGTCCATCCCTTTACAACCACAGTGTACCCATCTTCTGATGGCTGCTTCTGATCCAGCAACAAATGATCTCAAACTGGCTTAAATGTGACTTAAATGTGACTTCAATGTGTGATTTCAATGCAATAGAGCACCTTTGGGATGTAGTGTAACAGGAGATTCACATCACGGATGTGCAGCCAACAGATTTGCAGCAACTGTTTTGTGCTATCATGTCGATCAAAATCCAAATTTCTGAGGAATGTTTCCAGGACATTGTTGAATCTATGACACAAAGTACACAAAGTAAGTGTAGTGATAATAAAGACTCACAAACACCACAGTAATTATATACAGTACTACAAATGCTCTTGCACTGTTATGTGCACTAATTGTGCATCAGCTCAGTGCTAGATTTGCTACTCCGAGTAGAACAGATAAAGTAATGATAAAGAAGGTGTGGAGACTGCTGACAACTCATTATGTCACTTTAAGTGTAAGAAAGTCGTTCCGGTGCATGTTTGTTGTTGAAGGTGGGGGAAGCTTATCCTGGTCAGAGGATCAGCAGATCTGTTGCAGCTGCACGTCCCAACAGGCAAATAGATAAATAAAAAGAGGGTGAGGGTGAGAAGCTGACAGTGAAATGCAGCAGTGGCAAGTCACAATTCCAGCTTCCGCATATACCATGATAGATTTGAGTCCAGCTGTTGCACTGTTCACATGCCTGAAGCCCATGTGGTGGATGTGGGAGCCAGCCAGCCGATTACACTTCAGTGTTTGTGTTTATTTGACTCTGAAGGTTGTGTGCATTCTTGAGTTCTTTAACCCATGGTAGAGGGTACCTGTGGTCTTTGACCACAGGTACCCACTACCGTGGGTTAAAGAACTGTGTGGGCTCTGCTCTTGG
>VUQK01001093.1:0-11907 GCA_015106715.1 Bujurquina vittata | reverse complement strand
TGCATAATGAAGAAAAAAACATATAAGTCGCACTGGACTATAAGTCGCATTTTTCGGGGAAATTTATTTGATAAAGAACAGACATTTCACCGTGAAAGGCAATTTATAATAATAATGGATTCGAGAACAGGCCGAATAGGGGTACGGTACACAAACGTAACACAGTCAGCTACGTGACGCATAGACAACAAACTGAGTACGTGTCTGGTGTGTTAACATTAACAGTTATTCAGATAACTCTAGCATGAATAATATGCAAACTAGTTAACCAAACCAACAATCTCACTCAATGAATTATCTGTCCTCGGTATCACTTCTAAACAACTCCGCCAACTCCGGAGGTAAACGAAGCGCCTCTTCCGCTTTTGCGTCATCAGTCGCAGTTTCAATTATTCCGGCCTTTCTGAATCCCGGCAGGATGGTTTCGGTTGTCACTGAAGCCCATGCTTTGTCGATACATCCAATGGCTTCCAGGAAAGTTGGGTGGCGCATTCTCCCGGTTGCCGTGAAGCTGTGCGCTCCATCCATCATCCACAGGTTACACAGGACTGCCTTAAAGCTCCGGTTCACGGAGATGTGAAGTGGCTGGATTATTTTGGTTAAACCTCCAGGGATGATGGCAGGTATTGGGTTGAAAACTTATAATTTATATAATAATGTGTTTATAAATTCACATATAAGTCGCTCCGGAGTATAAGTCGCACCCTTGGCCAAACTATGAAAAAAAGTGTGACTTATAGTCCAGAAAATACGGTAAATAAAATAATTGTTTAAATAAGCGCCCAAAGCTGTTTTAAAATAGTCAAGTGGGTGCAGGTGCTTATAGAGGAACTCAGGAAACAGCCAGACCTCAGCCTGCCTGAGGATCTGAGGCTGTGCTCTTGTTTGAGAGCAAGAAGTCATCGTTTCAACCAGAGGCAGCATAAAATCTTTATAAAAACCCACTGCAATGGTAGATAAACACCCTGCACACTGGAAGAACTACCTGCCCAGTTTAATGGATGATGTCATCTTAATAGCTGCAAATTCTTTATTGCCCATTTTATTTTCTGCAGGAAAAAAGAGCAGCCTGAGGAAAGCAGCAGGACCCAGCTCCTATTCCACCTCAGTACCCAGCAGGAGGACAGAGGAGAGGTCAGCACCTGCCAGCAGTCAGGAAAAACCACCAACCCAGGAACACAACTGTTGTCTGGTAAGAAGCATCATTAGTGTTACACAAATACGGTTTCCTGTAAATGATGTAAAAAATATACTGACTGCTACAAAAGGGCAACAGTTATGTTTTAAAACACAAATTTAGGATACATTTGAAAAATCAGGTTTATTAATCTGATTTTAGATCAGACAGAACAATTAAAAAGTCTTTTTTTTAATTTTTTTTTTTTTAAAGTTTATCAGGTGACCAATTAAAGCCAGTATTCACCCCTAATCCAGTTTAGACTGAGTGGTTTCTCTAATCCTTTAACCACTTTCTGTTCAGAGAAGTCTGTTTGTGCATGCTGCTGTCACTCAACTTTGTGCCTGTGCTCATGTCCAAAATCTTCATATTGCAGAAAAGAGATTCTCTGCCGAAGGAGCTTGAGCGAAGTAAGGCTGAAGAGACCGAATCAGCCAAGGAGGTTATCACACATCCTGATGGCAGGGTGAGAAAATAAGCTTTACATCATCAGAATATAAATATTACTGAGCACCACCAGATGTGCTGAGTAAACGCACAAAGCAGGCAGTGGGTGCCTTATTTGATTTTAGATTACAATTATCTGATTTGAACAGTTATACACAGCTGAGTTTGGCCCAGTTTTCAACAGGGTACAGTACTGAAGGTAACATTGCTAAGTATGAGCGATTGATTCACTGTTTAAAATCTATAGGATAACCTCAAAATACCTGTCAGCTAAATACAAAGTTTACACTAACTTTTCTTTAATTCAGTAGAAGTTGATTGAGCTCTCCTTCCGATTCTTCCAGGTAGAGAAGGTTCTGGTCAGCGGCGATCGTATTATAATTTTTCCAAATGGGACCAGGAAGGAGGTTTCAGCAGACGGACTGACAGTCAAGGTCTCCTTCTTTAACGGAGATACTAAACAAGTCACAGCTGACCAGAGAGTGGTGAGATATTCATGTTGTGGGAAGTCCATATTTTCAGTACAACATTCACGCTGGTCCCTGGATACCTGCTGTGTGCTGGACTTTATTCGCCTCGCTTAAGGGAAGGACGTGAGAAAGGAGGGGAGGGGGTGGCTGGTCAGGCATACAGCACTGCCCTAGGGAGGGGCTGTCGAGCTGACTAAGCTCATTCTGATGCATTTGTTAGAAGAGTTATTCAGGGGGAAGCAATATGAAGATATGAAAACATCTGACAGATTCAAAATGAATTTAGATATAAACTAAAAAGGACGAACAAGGTGATGCAGGCAGAGGCTGGGAAGGCCTTTTACAGCCCCCTTTCTGAAGAACCAGAGCAAACAGACACACACACATACTACCTGATATAACGACGAGATTTTAAACATAGAAAGATGAGAGGCAAGAAAAACTGCAGTGACTCATCCTTCAAGGATTTGGTTTTCTTATATTCATGTGTATCTGGAGTACACCATCCTCTGAGATTTGAACACAGATGCTGACAAATTACATAAAAGTAGAATCGTTCAGTTTTAGAAAAAAAAAAGATTCTCAGATAATGATGGGATGCTAAATTAACATCCAAGTGAATTTAATCAGAACTTAGTAATTAAAAGTGAGTAAAATGTGGATAGTCTTTTTTTTTGTATGTCTTATTGGTTAGGTTCAATAAAGGATGAAAAATCTTAACTTTTACCACTAAAGTCAGTGAAGGATGCAAAAGGAAAAGAGCTGGGATCTCAGAAATGAACTCTATATGGCTGGATATAAGAAATGTCTTCATGTTTCCCTTGTTTGATGTTAACTAATGTAGTGCTGTCCTTCGTGCTCAGGTCTACTACTACGCTGAGACCCAGACTACGCATATCACCTACCCAGATGGCATGGAGGTCCTGCACTTCGCCAACAACCAGACAGGTGAGAACACATGAGGAAGAAGTGAAATTATCACAAGACAAAAGCTGCTGAGTTTTTGGCATTAGGGAGTTAATACCCCCATCTCGCCTCATTTGATCTGTCTGCAGAGCACAATTCAGAACTGCTCCACTGTCAGAGTAATTCTAAAATGATATAACAAAGTGTGTCAGAAGTCTGTTACTGGACCCACAGCCACCCAGTGTTTACTGCATCCAAAGTAAATCCTGTCTTAATTTCCCATCATGATAATTAAATGAAAATTTTATACTCAGGATATCTCTAGTGGAGTAATGGAGTAAAGAGGAACAACTTTGAGTACCGGTACAAATATCTGGAAATGCAGTTTCCTTTTTGAAAATATAACTTTAAAAATGATCGTACTATATCATATCCCTCTTCATTGCAGTGGAGAAGTTAAATTATTGAAGTACAACAAAACACGATTTCCTTTCTGACAGTCCTCTTGTTGACTTTGTGTACTAAATCATAGTTTTTATTCCTGCTCCAGAAAAGCACTTCCGTGACGGTCGTAAGGAAATCACCTTCCCAGACCAGACCATAAAGAACCTTTTCCCTGACGGCAGGGAGAAAAGCATACTGACAGACGGGACCATCATCGAGGTTAACCCGTGAGTCATTTAAGTCCATGTTAAAAACAGGATGAACGCTTAAGGTTCGCTGCATTTAGATTTAATTACTTTCACTTACTAACATTTATAATGAATTATTTAATTTTTGGCATGACTGCCTCTAACAGGCATTTCCTTTAACGCCTGATGGTCAGATGTCAGATACAGGGTTCATACACCTTTTCCACAGTAAAATTCAAGGACTTTCAAGGTCCAATTTCAAGATCTTTCAGCACATTAACACTGAGATACATATTTATACAAATACATACATACTCAAAATTAAACACACAACACACATTAAAACAACAACTCTGTCTTTGGGGAAGGGGCAGGGTCAGACAGACTGATGGGTCATGTGCAGCCCAGCCCCAGGTGGAGAAATTTTCATTTTAGACTTTCCGACTCATTTTCTTTCTCCATCTCATAAGCAAACTATCCATCCATTCTCTTCCACTTATCCTGTTCAGGGTCGCTGGCGTCTATTAATGAAACAAAAAAATCATAACTTTAAGCTGTTTCAAGCATTATATCCAAAATTCAAGCACTTTTCAAACCTCGAAAGGACAATTTTAAAAATCCCAGCTTTTAAGGATTTCCAGCACCTGTACGCCCTGAACCTTTTTGTAGGACTCCTGACCCCCCACCCTCTCCCACATCTACCCTGAGCCTCCTCAGTGCAAAAATCCAAAGGGCAAATAAGAATCATTTACTACCATATGGCACAGTCAGATATGTGTGTTGGAAGAGGAAGAAGCAAATACCTAAATATGACAATAAAAAGATTGAAAATTGTTACCCCTCTTAATTTGTGTGATCAGACTGACCAATCAACTGGCTGATGTATAAAGGGTACTTCTACCTCTCAGATTTAAATGAACGCTAACTGGACATGTACACATGCCATTCCTCTCAGGGACGGCACCAAAGAGATCCTTTTCAACACGGGCCAGAGGGAGATTCACACTGCTGACTACAAGAGGCGAGAGTATCCAGACGGCACAGTGAAGACGGTGTACGCAGACGGCAGGCAAGAAACCTGCTACCCCACTGGGCGGCTCAGGGTCAAAGACAAAGATGGAAATATCATCCTGGACAAGGTGGAAAAATGTGGTGCATCTCAGTGACTGCAAAAACTTGTTTTAAGCATTTTTATTTTTGCAGCTATTGTTTAAACTGAGAAAAGGGTCCATAAAATCAGAGGGGTGTCAGAGTTTGGTGCTTTTTCTTTCTGTATTTATTCTGTATTTTTCTTAGTTAAATGTGATGAATGACACAGGTGAGCTTTAGGGATGGATTTTGCCACCTTGTTATAGCTTAATTATTTTATTTTATTTTTTTTAAATATTACTAAAAACAAAAACAAAAAACACTTATTTCAATAAGGTAACAGTTCGAGCTGTTCTGATATTAAGTTGTCACTCCCTGCTTTTCACATACCTAAATGCAGGTATGTAGCAATTATTGTAGCAATTAGCAGGATGTGACATGCTTTTGTTCCAGTGGTTCCAAACCTGTCCCTGAGGCAGAACTGGTAATGAAACAGGCTCCTAGCAGTGCATTAAAGTCAGGAAAACAGTGTTGTAACACATTTACAGATAATCCTCAAAGTATTGACAAACTGATGATTCTTAAACAGGACCTTCGTTTGCAAGAACACTTAATGGGTTACCCTCTACTATCTGTTAATTCCAGGATATTCCTGGTTTATTATCTGAAATACCAAACATCTTTATAGCTTAACGCAGAGTCTGGATGACAAATACATGGATTCATATTGTTTATATATTCAGGCGTGTGGAAGTGCTGAACTGCTTAAGTGTGCTGTGCATGAAATTAATTTTAGTTTCAAGTGTTTGTAAAACCATTAAATACATATTTATTTTCCTAGCTGGCTGTATTTTTTTTTTGTAAAATAAATTTTATTTATTTTTTTAAGATTTAAGAGTCAAGAGTGTTTTTTTGAGATACTGTACCAAAATCCTTCTCTTCAGAGTACCTTAGTGAAAATACACTGCAGCCGTGAGTGAACAATGGAAAACTTTAATTAGAATCTTCATACAGTAAGGTTTGTCTCACAAGTCAAATGACTAGAAAACAAAGAGCTAAATGAACAGCAGAAAAAATGTGAACTTAATGCTCTGCAGGAACAATTTGAAAATAAAGACTAGTCAAACCTTATGTAAAAATTAAGCAGTCCAACAACACAATGAAATCCAGAAGATCACCAAGCACGAAAGCCCATAAACCTGGAAAGATTATGGTAAATATATTAAAAGCAAGCTCATAAATTTACCAGTCAAATCTACTGTAATACAGATTCTGCTGGTGACATTTATTTCATTGCAACATCAAGTATCTGATCCATTTTGGCTTCATTGTGAATTTATATTTGATCAGTAACTGAGCTAACATTTTGGGTATACAATTCCAGAAAGAGTGAAAAATCTTGAATAATTCCCCACACACAGGTCCCACAGCATTGTTTCACTGTTAGCCACAAAGCTAATGTGATTGTATTTAATGGTATACTGTGGAACTGGATCTCATTCAGGCACAGGCAGGGATTATTGTGAGACAACTTCATACATCTAGAATCAAGTTCACACATTTCAAAAAGTATTCTGTCTACAAAATTTCATGCTTGAGATAAAAGCTGAAAACGTACCTTAATAGTATCTGGCGGGTGTAAAGATTCTCCTTTCTGTTACTCGAGCTCAGCAAGTCCTCTGCTCACCAGAGGCAGATGGACCAACTCTCCATCTTCGTTGTACAGCAGCACTGTGAGCTCTGGTTCTTGAGCCTAAACAGAGGACAACACATGAAGGCACTGAGATAATGAAGAAAAAAAAAAAGCTTTTGATTTTGACAAAATCTGTGACCACAGATTATAAAATACACTTAGTGCAACAGAGTAGGTGTTCTGACTTCTTTAAATTTATTATGTAGTCTTGTTAATACACCAAATCAATTGTAACATTGTGACCACGGACAGGTGAAGTGGATAACACTGATTATATTTTCATCATGGCACCTGTTACTGAGTGGGTATATCAGGAAGTGAGTGAAGATTTTACCCTCAGAGTTCACATGTTACAAGCAGGTGCACGAGCACTGCTGAGTGGGTGCACATGCTCGGCTGTTTTGGATTTGTAATGGGTTGAAGGGGTCAAAATGCTGTTATAGTAAAGTCAGTGAAGTGTGTGAACTTTGGTATAGCTTAAACAGCATGCACCTATGGTGTGAATCTTAGGTCACCTCGTTCTCCAATTATGGCCAAACTTAGTTTTTGTGCAATAGACACTGCCGACGTAGAGCCTAGGACAATACCTCAACTATTTCTTTGAAACAGCTGAGCTAAAAGAGAGAGGATTTGAGCAAGTTCAACAAGTGCCAAATTGTCATGACTAGATGACTGGGTCGGAGCATCTCCAAAACTGCAGTTCGTGGGGTCTTCCCAGTCTTCAGTGGTCAGCATCTATCAAAAGTGGGCCAAAGAAGGAACAGTGGGGAACCAGCAATAACCATGGGTGACCAAGGCCCACTGATGCACGTGGGGAGTGAAGGCTGGCCCATGTGAACAGAGGAACTGCTGTAGCTCAAAATTACCAAATAATTGGTTCTGATAGAAATGTGTCAGAATGTGCACAGTGCATCACAGTTTGGCAAGTATGGGCCTTCATAGCTGCAGACCAGTCAGGGTGCCCACGCAGACTCATCTGAGAGCACCAACAATGAGCACACTGGCATCAGAACTGGACCACAATAAAACATGAATCATGTTTTTACATCATGTGGATGGCCCGGTCCATGTGCATCACTTACCTGAGGAACACCTCAGGATGCACTATGGGAAGAAGGCAATCCAGCAGAGGCAGTGTGATGTTTGAGCAATGTTCTGCTGGGACCTTGGGTCCTGCCATCCATGTGGATGTTACTTTTGACACGTACCACCTACTAAGCATTATTGCAGACCATGTACATGCTTTCACAGTATTCCCTGACAGCTGTGGCCTCTTTAAGCAGGAGTAATGCACCTTCCCTGCCACAAAGTAAAAATGCTTCATGAGGTGTTGACCTGGCCTCCAAATTCCCCAGATCTCAATCCAATTGAGCATCTGTGGGATGTGCTGGATAAACAAGTCCAACTCATGGATGCCCCAGCTCGCAGCTTACAAGGTCTGCTGCTAACAATCAGACACCACAGCACATCTTCATGGGCTTAATGGAGTCCATGCATTGACGGGTCAGGACTGTGTTGGCAGCAAAAGGGGGACCAACACATCTTTAGGCAGGTGGTCATAATATGTTTGATCGGTGCATATACTAATTATTAATTACCCTTGCTAGTACCAGGTTGGACCCCCTTTTTGTCTTCAGAACTGCCTTAAATCTGGTAAAGATTCAACAAGTTGCTGGAAACATTCAACAGATTCAGCACCATATCGAGATGATGGGAACTATTCCTACGGTGGTACAGGAAATGGTTTTTCACTTTTTTAAATTGTGAAGCTTTATGCATTCAGACCACATAGAAACTGGAGCTGATAACCCTGAAGACAAAAAGGCAATATTTTCACTCCGCTGATTTGAATCATTAACCTGCCCAGAAATCATGGACAAAATAAGTGTGTGTCAGAATCATCATGATCGTCACATTTTAGTTTTCTTCTGCATTAAAAGTAAATCACTGAAGGTGCATTTGATGGTAAATAGCATCGTCAGCCTAATAGCATAATCAGCTAAGTCATATTTTATGATACCTACCTAATTCTATTCTGCTAACAGTGTAGATTCATTTATGCAGATATTTCAATTTTGGCCAAAATATGACTCGGGCAATTATGCTATTAGGCTGACGATATGTAAACTGTTACAGGAATTTGGCCTTCTAGATTTCTCAAAATATAAAAAGGGCTCAAGAAGAGATTGAATAAAACTGCTAGTTAACACCGGTGTAAAGCGTGCAGATTTCACACTGCCGAGGACACACTGGCTCTGAAAATGATTAATTAGGACATTTTGTTATGTTTATCGTGTCCTGTTAGAGCTCAAAGGTAAAGATAACGGATTCTGGTCTATTGCCCCCCCCCCCTGGTGCCCTTGAACACAATCATTTCAGGTCCAATCCACATGAAACATACATCTTTTATGTCTAGTTACTTGGTATTATGAACAGTTGTACTTTGTGTTTCATACCACAACAGAGGCTGCGATGTTTGTGTGCAACAGGTCAATCATGAGCAATGCAGCCTCCACGCTCCATTTGGGGCTGTAGGGCAGCACATTTTCATCCCTTGTGACACTTGGAGCTCTGAAGCCAGCGACTTTGACTCTTAGTGCCCTACATGGAAACTGCAGCAGCTCAGCAGGCATTTCACGCAGCCTGCCAGGAAGCGACAAATTATCAGCACACCACACAACACATCCATGTGTCCACAACATCTGCAGATAAACCTCATTCATGGTGGGTCTAGAGGAAATTGAAAGTTAAATAAACAGCAGCCCTAGAGCTGGGTCTCGGATTAAAATGCCAAGTATCTTTTTCTTATTTGGATTAACTTATTTGGATAACTCAACCCAGGGTTTCTCAAACTACCGTAGTTGCAAGCATGTTGACATAAAACAGCAATGGCAGCATACAACCAAATCTCTAATGGCTGCAGAGCGACACATTTCACAATGAAAGTTAAAACTGTATTATTAGAAAAGGGAGAAAAAAAACCAACACTGAAAACTGTATTATGCGTTTAAATGACAAAGACATTAGAAGCTCTTAAAAAAATAGTTGAGCCTCCACTATTATCCATGCATTGTGTCCTGAGGGATCTTCCAGAGGATGTGCACAATGACAATGAGTTGAACTTAATTAAACCATTTTGTAACCTTTGTTTTGATAAGCTGGAGGAACATATAGCAGAGGCCTGCACCATCAAGCAGTGTTTGTTGCTATTCAAGTAACTTCAAGATTACACTGGGTTTTTTTCCCAGTCCCTCAGTTTATCAAAACAAAGGTTACAAAATGGTTTAATTAAGTTCAACTCATTGTCATTGTGCACACAAGGCACACAACGAAATGAGGGTTTCAGATCACTCATCCAGAGACAAGCATCTGCGGTCATGCAGCCAGAGACTGGCGCTACCGTTAGGCAATGTGGTTTAAGTGTCTTGCCCAAGAACACAATGCAACGCAGGGACAGGGCTCAAACCTGCAACCTTCCGGCTGAAAGGCAAGCGCCTACCCACTGCGCCACTGCCACTTAAAATGTTTGACTTAACATTAAACTGGCTGGCCATACCATATACAAATTAATGGATGATTTTGAGGTGTTTACATACATATGATTCCGTCTGTTCCCTCCCACATGTTGTATCAGACATGTTACTGCTCCTGTCAGCTGCCATTTCAGTACTAAAGCATCTACATACTTTACAAATTCATGGTCACCAGAAAATGAATCCTAAACATTCTAGAGATCCTGACTACTTCTCCTCCTCTTTTCCCCACCAAAAAGCCACAGATTTAATGCTCATTAAGTTTTTCAACACTTGGCCTAAAAAACGTTTGTACATAAATTCAAAGTTTACAGAGGAAGTGTGATAGTAGGATGTTAAGGTTCATACTTGCTGGTGGGCAGAGTGTCGTCAGAGCCAAAATCAACGTGTTGTACCAAGAGCATGACAGGCTCCCTACTGATGATCTTCACAATCCTGGCCCGATAATACTTCCCATCACTGTACTCAGCCAGACATGGACCACCTGGAAACCACAGAGTGTTGGGCAACTTATTCAGTCATGCATACAAGTGTCAGCGATTCAGTGACTGCCTGTTGTCAGTACAAGTAAAAGGTGCATGCTTGGAATGATCACTTTTCACATTGCCTTTGTGTTCCTGTGTGTAAGCAGGTGCAAGAATGACAGCTGAGGGTAGAATAAAGCATGTCACTGAAACATGCAAGGCTACACGAACATATGACGTGAAGCTCAACACATTGTTTTCATTCTAATCCAGAAGTTATTGTAGTTAAGATGACAACCAAAAATCCTGCAGCAAATCAGAGCATTTACATTACATATATTACTATGTACATTTCCAGATGTGGAAAATAACACTATTTTGTTATCGTAGAATTTTCAGGCATCTGTCCTTGAGTATTTATTTTTCCTTTTACTCTCTACATTTTTAGATAAACCTACTTTCTATTCATTTTTAAAATAGGCAAATTTTTAGGTGTACACTTTCAAGTATCAAACCATTTTGACTCTAAATGGATTGAACAACAGCACATAAAAGACAATCCTGTTGGTGCACCTATCACTGGTGTTTATTGCACACAGAGATGAAAGTGGCACATAGAGTAATGTTATTTTTGTAAGTGGCAGGCAATTTCAAATGCAATGTTTCTATCAGCTCAGCATATATCAGCAGACACACAAACTGTGCAGTTTGCCACACAGTGTGTATGTTAGCTAGTTGCTGTATTTCCTTCAAAGAGGAAAGAATGACATAACTTCACTCAGAGATAGACAAAGATGACTGAAGAAGAGGTTAGATTTAAGGTAAGAACTGCTCAGTGACATTTGATAAACTGGCAATTTAAAGCTTATAAGTAATAGAGGCAGCTGGCGCAGTGGGTAGGCGCAGTGGGTAGGTGGGCAAGACACTGAAACCACATTGCCTAATGGTAGCGCTGGTTTCTGGCTGCATGACCGCAGATGCTTGTCTCTGGATGAGTGATCTGAAACCCTCTGTAATTTCCCTGACGGAACCCTCCCAAAGGGATTAATAAAGTTTATAAAAATAAAAAAAAACACTAGGGTTCCAGTGGTAACCGGTTTCACGGTATACCATGGTATTAAAATGCATGGTTATCATACCATGGATGTTTGCTTATTACTGGTAGTGAGGGACATTCCTCAGTCCAGTCGCCTGAGAATCTCAGGCGACTGGACACGGATGCTCTGCTCCATCTCAGCTGCCTCTTGGCAGTGTTGTAGTCAAGACCACCTGACCTGAGACCGACCGACTTGTTTTCACATCTACGACACCATCCCTCTGTGCAGATTAAAGTAGGTATCTCGTTAATACCTGTCTCTCTTATCAACATAAACACTGATGACGCAACAGCAGCAGTCAGCTGTTTTACGTGCAGTCTGTCTGCGCAAGCGCAAAGAGGCAGAGCCGATGATGGCGTGCTCGTGGAGTGAAAGTAAATATTTTTCTAGCATCCAAAA
>VUQK01001092.1:3810-29856 GCA_015106715.1 Bujurquina vittata | reverse complement strand
GGGTAGGGGGGGGCGGGTGTGGTGGGAGGGGGGGGAGAAGGGGTGGGGGGGGGGGGGGGGGGGGGGGGGGGGGTTCTTCCCTACTGGAAGCCACCATTTCAAGTGCTCAAGCCATGTGGGAATATTAGATATCGTACCGCTGCACCAACCAGAGGGGGAATGGGAAATCCACCTAAACATGAAACGTATCTATCAATCACAAGGACCCCTGTAACCAACAGGCTGACCTTGTTCCCCACTGGCTAAGCAAATGATCATCTGAACAGATTTGTAAACTTCATAGTCAAAGACAAAAGACTGAAAAGAGATATTTGCATGAAAAATGGTTCTTTTTTTGGAGACTGCATTCAAATAATCTCATCATCCCCTCAGGAGGTAAAATATGCTTTTAATTAGTTTTATGATTTACTCTTAGAAACGGCCCCTCCACAAATGCATGGCACAACATTTTAGAGCCACCTTGACAGAACAAGACTCAGCTGTACTTCTGCACCTAAAGGATAAAGGACACTGTTTCGAGGATGCCAGTGTTCACGTTTCCACCAGGAAGACAGATGGTTTGAAAGAAGAGGGAAAGAAGCTATCTATGCCCACTGTGAACGACTTTCACTGATCAGAGATGGTGGCTTACGACACCAGCTGTCAACCACCTATAATGCAGTCTTGAGATCTCTTCCCAGGCGCCTCAACCCCCCAGTTGCACCTTACTTCAGGTGACCTTAACAAGTCACACGATAGGGTGGGGGTAAGGTCTCACAGTGGTTTCACCCGAAATCCATGGTGACTCACACCTTTTTTCACACCATGGCTCATGTGATGACGCACATGATTAATAGTGGATCAATGACCACTCCAAGGGGACAACCTCCACTAGGGTTTAAATACTTGAGACTGAGAAATGAAGAAGTGTCTCATATGAGGTAAAACCTCTTCATAAAATTAAAGAAGTCCAGTCAGCTTTTTAAAGCTTCTGAGGCTACTGTGACCAGGATGAACCTACATATCAGATCCTTCAATGGGGGAAAAAAATCATGTTGGATATCTATACTAGTATGGATTGGGTAATGTGTTAGGAACAAAATGATGCCACATACTTTGATGGACATGAAAATTATCAACCTACAGAATGCTGAATTCAAAAACACCCCAAACATCAAAGTGAAAAATGATACTGCAGGCTAGTCCATTTTGCTGAAATTTCACTGCAGCAGCTCAATATGATAGTCAGTAAGTTGTATGGCCCCCATGTGCATGTGTGCATGTATGCATGCCTAACAATGTCGGGCCATGACACCAGCTGTATGCAGATTGGTCAGCCTATCCATCTATCAACAGGATGGATAAGTGGAACAGCGGTATATGAGTTTAGAGACATGCAGACCTAGTGCCAGTCCATGCAGAGGATGAAAGGAATCTAAGCTAATTATCTTAAAATCAATTTCACTGACAGCTAGCGGAGACAGTCCAGTACAGGGGAAATATGGAGTTTGTCTTCTCCCTTCCAGTAAGGAGTTTCCCTGCAGCATTTTGAATCAACTGCAGCTGAGACAAGGCTAGCTAATTCTGACAGAGACAATAGTATGTTGATCAAATCTTTAACAGGAATGGTTCTAATTTTGCAATAACTTTCGGGTGGTATACGTTAGCGCTGACAGCATAGCTAATAACTGCAGGGTATAATCGCAGATAAAACTGTTATTTTCTGAGTTCACAAAGACGTTAGAGTGGGATTCATCAGGTTTTAGTGGGAGATCCTGCTGTCTTGTCTTTCTATCAAAAAACCTTAAAAGGAAGCATGTCTTTGGCTGAATATGGACACTTGCTGGGACGCTGTAGGAATGTATCTATAACACTCTTGACATTTTCTGTTGACATCTGCAGCCACAGGTCGACCAGAACATTACAGAAAAAAATAACAATAATTCTGGGTAATGAACAAGATATTCCCTCTGCTTGTTTGCTAATTGTGTATTGATTGCAAACAAGGGAGTGGGTTTGTAGTAAATCATAATGAAGAGTGTACTGCAACATTTCTCCAGGAGTGGATTTACCTCAGCTAATGATTGTGGTGTGAATTGTACAGAAAAAGTACAACAGAACACACTCTGTACTATAAGCTTACAATTTTTCATTTAAGATATAAAAAAAAAAATGTGCTCATTGAAAATAAAAAGGCGCCTAAAGCACAAACTGGGGATAAAGATGACACAGATTCTATAGAAGGTTTTACTAGTTAAAAGATAAGCTATGAAAGTTATAAAGTTTGGTCCTTGTTGTTTCTGCAAAACTGGTTGCTGCATTGTTAAAAGCATGTGCAGCTACTTGTTGAGTAGATGCTTTGTTAGAGGTAAAACACGAACAGCAGGATCTTAAACATAACCTGGATATTCCTCCTTTCTAACTTTTAACAAATGACCACAAGTTAGCCCACAAAATCCCGTGGAAAGTGTTGAGGTCACAGAGCAACCGAGGCAGGGAGCATTTTCCTACAGATATTCTTCAAATCTATCTCATCCTACTTTTTGTTGCCACTGTTTTTTTTTAAACAAAGTCAACATATGGCTCATTAGCATTAATGTTTTCACAGCAGACCTATTAAGTTTGGCATTGAAACCTCCATTTGGACTTCTTTCTTCCAAACTTTGTGACACAAATGATTCTTTCTCCAAATCAAAAACATCTGTTAGCCTTGAGTAACATCTTATCTTTCCCTCACTTGGGCTCCTGTATGTGGAGCATGCACAGCTCCAACCGCAGTGACAGTCCAGCACAGAATCAGTTCAGTCAGAAATGAGAGCAAAATGAGACTCAAAACCTCCCGAACAGCAGACACAACTCCTCTCTTCAGCACAAGTTAATCTGGTGAATCTCTGGTGTCTTTTCTTCATCCTCCATCTGTCTTTAATGTCCTTCAGTGTCACCAGACTCGTATGCTACCTGGCTAGCTGGTATTATCAAGCATGCTGTTTTGTGGCGTAATTTTTAAAATGTGCCGTTTGTGTTTCACACAGTTTTGAGTGTCATGATAGATCTATGTAGATCTATGTAGATTTTGTATCAGTAAGAATGGTGTACAGTTAATACAGGCCCCCTTTCAGAAAGCTCCACAGTGCTCCTGGTGGCCAATAATTCATTATATTTAATCACTTGGAAAAGCCACCGTGGATTTTTTTCGTCTGTTAACTGGTGCAGCAGTATTTAAATTTAATGAGGCTTGGCACCACTGCTGTTTAGACTGCATGGTGACATCCAATATTATTTAAGACTCCGTTGGACATCTAACTCAGAGAGGGTGGTAAGACACAGTGCAATTTATCTTGAATGTGATTGGTCAAAAGTCTTCAACATAGGAAACTTCAGTTTCTCATAAGATCTTTTGTCTTGTTTCTTGTCAGGGGGTGTTTTCAGCTATATTCATCTCACCTGAGGCATCAGATGCTGTGCATGGACTAAGATGTTCAAAACCTCAAAAAGGTTTCAGAGGCTGTTTAGATCTTCTGGATCTCTATGTGTGATGTTTTTCCACTTCATGTTTGAATCAGGTATCCATTATGATACCTACTGAAGCTATGCAAGAATGCTACCATAACAACATAATCCAGTTCATTTTTTTTAAAGCAAATGCTGCATAATCCATGCAGTTTATTTACATTGCTGTACTGATTTATGCCTATGTGGAATCAGGGAAATATAATAAAAATCAGTGATTTAATGGTTTATAATGTGTTTTAGCAAGGGAACATGACCTTAAACATTATACAGTAAAAGCAATGAGCCTCTGTTACTTTATGTGACAGAAATATATGCATCTTCTTATTTATTATTTATGATAATTTCATGAACACAAATGAAAGGTCTGTAATGTTTGAATAAAATGCTTCAATATCAAAATTATCTATAAAACTGCAGCAGTTTGTTGAATCTATGCCGCTGCATCTGAATGCGAACCATGTACTAGCAAAGTGTACCTAATAAAGTGTCTGGTGAATGCATTTACCATATTGTTGCACTCATAATTACATTACATAATTAACTTTTAACACTTCCGCAAATCAAGTGCATGAAACCGAGAACAGAGTTACAAGTTAGAGCATAAAGTATCACACAACATGGGTAAATCAGTTATTAATTAAGTCGCCCATTTATCCATTTTCTTCCACTTATCCAATTCAGGCTTGTGCGGATCTCATCTGCCAAGGGGCAGGGTACACCCTGGACCGGTCACCAGTGTGTCACAGGGCTAACACAGAGAGACGCACAACCATTCACACTTCACATATGTGCAATTTAGAATCAATAATTAACTTAACCCCTCGAGCTGCATGCCTTGAAATGCGGGAGGACACTGGAGCATCTGGAGAAAAGCCACACAGACACGGGGAGAACATGCAAACTCCACACAAAGGTCCGGACTCAGGACCCACCTTCTTGCTGTGAGGCAGCAGTGCTAACCACCGCACCACCGTGTATCAACACTTAGAGACATTATAAAAGAAGGACATCACTGATAATGTAATAATTCACAATATATACAGCTCAGCATTACCAAAATACAAAGTTACTAGAGTATATACACAACTCTTTTGTGCAACATATAGTAGCAGAGACACTAACTGTCCACAGAACAAATTGTCAAGGATTTATGTTGCATTGAACGCTAAAAAAATATATTTTTTGCTTTAAACTTTTAATAAACATGAACTAAATCGTACACAAATATTGCCCGGTTATTGGTAGTCTACAGTGGGATTCTCCAATCCTACTGGAAGTATACAGTAAGAGGTGACTGTAGACTCTGGAAATGTATACCGTGGTTGTACAATTGGCACTGCAATTGAGTACTTTGATCAGTTTACCAAAGTGGCATATATTTAAATGGGGGAATGGTACATAGCCATTGAATACAATGCCATTGTTTTACCTTTATGCTTTCACTGCACGACTATTGCTTTAAACTTATAAGTGAGTCCTGATTCAGTGATTATTCAAGCTATATTAAAAAATATATTTGTTCAAAAAATATATTCGTTCTAATAATATATACTGTATACATATCAAAAAGAGCTTAAAAAATAAATGATGTTGTGTAACAGGAACACACTGGTTGCTGGAATATTTCATCAGTGGTGGAGATAGTGCTTATGACTGAGTAAAGCAGAGTGCAGACCGGACAGTTTAAAGACAAGTTAGGCAGGACAGGAGTTTTGAAAGAGGTGGACGGTGCTTGTTCACCATTACTTAACCGCTCCAGCATTTAATCCTTTGTGTTTTTCTCCATCAAGCCATCTCTTCTTAGCCTTGTACTGCAGTGGCCCGTCAGAGGTTGACACCATTTCTCTTTCTTGCCACAATTAGGTACAAATGTCTTTGTCAATTCACTGACTTCTTTATAGAGAATAAATGCTTGGCAACACAAAAAAAGTCCAATTTCTAGCCACTAAGCGGTTAAATTTAACAGAGTTCAATTTAACGCAGTGCCTGGATGAACCCTTTCACCAGAAGGCTGGAAAAAGCAAAGAGGAAGAAAATAGGGCAAAGTACTCTAAAGTGGATTGCAGATGTCTCTCGAGTCACCATTGGAATGACACTACAGTCTTCTTTCAAGCCCTCATGACCCCCCCACCCCTTCTACCCAAATCCTGTTCACTGACGTCGTTCCACCACTCTTGAAACTCCCTTTGTGGGATATCATCTGTATTTCTCATAGCCTCCTTCAGCGATATAAATTGCTGCCTACATCAGTCGCTATCATGTGTACCCTGGAGAGAGACAGAAGGAACAAGAAAGATGGAGAGAACACACGCTGAGAACAACCTTGTTGTGCGTTGGGAGAGAAAACGAGAGATGCTGTGAGTGTGAGTGTGTGTGTGTGTGTGTGTGTTTGTTTGACAGACGCACTTGTACAGATGAGCGGAGTAGGTGTGTGTAATTTTTGCTGTGGAGTTTGTGTTTACCTGCATGCATGTGTGTTTGCATCACACATGTGAGCTTCACACAGAAGTGTTCAGCACAGAGAGCGGAGGGAAAAAAAAGAAAAACAGGATTTATCAGCACGTGTCAGCAGTGGGTGTTTAACGACGTGAGGCCGCTTGTTTTAGGGTATTTTCTCTGCTTATGTATTTTCCACCTCGACTCTGTCAGAGAGATCAAAAAGTATTGCCGTGGAAACGAAAAAAAGCTAGTTACTCTCAGACTACTAACAGTCCAGCATTTGTCTGCGGAAATGCCAAAAGAGAAGAGGAAAGGAATGAAAGCGAGATGGGGGCACGAGGAGGAGGAGGAGTGCATTCACATACGGAGGCGGCAGGCGGTTGATGCTGGCTTGTATTCTTGAAGTAATTTGTGGGCGACTGTAATTGAATGTACAGTGAGATGAACAGGATGCCCAGCAAATCCGCCTACCCACACAAGCCAGAAGTCAGATACGATGGTGGCGTGTGTGCAGGATGCGTGCATCTAATGTGCATTTTCCTAATCAGTTGTGCAATTATATGCTAAAATACAAAATTACAAATTCTGCCTGTGTGTAGCAATCTGATATCCGCATCTCCATTTCACTCATTTTCAATGTTTTTATTTCCCTACAAATGTCTCAGTGCTGGTATGATTTTGATTCATTGTGCTTGACATCTTTACGGTAGGCTTCTCAGACTGAAGTGTTTATGCCGTTTACCTAATGTAATAAGATACGACTAATATTCAGTGGGATGATCTTGCTGGTGACAAGCTGAATTTACATTGTACAGATATATGCTGTGCTCAGGGTAATCTGTTCCCGCTGAAACTCCCCTGAAGGATCACATATTTAAGGAGATGAATCCAAACACCAGTGACAGAGCTGAAATGTGCTCACGTTCTTAATCCTTGGTTCTAAAGTTAAATTATAAATACGAGTTAGAATAAACTATTCATCACATCTATTACTCATATTAATATCAGCTTCTACCTCTTCTTCAAACCACAGTGAAGTAGTCTCCTGTAAAAGCTGTTCGCTCACTGATGCTACCTTTCCACGTTTTAGCTGCCAACTTGAGCGTTTCTATGGCAACAGCATTATCCCTAATTGATGAAAACTCAGTAAAGCTTGTGGGTAGCGCAGTGTTTCAAACAAACAAACTCCTAAATAACATCAAATTGGAGTTCTAATGACTAATGGCTTCTACAGGAGCACAGAGTGTACGGCTGTATCACGAGCTCATAGCTCAAGTCTGCTTTGCTAATGGCCCATTTTCATTAAGTTTAAATTGTTTTATTTCCATCATGAAATGATCTTAAAAAAATGTTCTGAAGAAAAAGGTGCCTTAGTTAAACCCGTGCTAATGGACAGATTTATTGATTTCATTCAAAATAAATTTTACTTTTTTTTTACTCTTTGTCGAAAGCTTTCACTCATTTTACAAAACTGATCACCTGTTCCACATTTGTGCCTAAGAGACAGTAGGTAGAAGGGGAGTAAAATGATTACATTCAGTTCTGTCTTGGCTGCTGTGGTCTAACTTATTTGTGAGTCATACAAATACTGAATTTTCTCCTTTTTTCATCTGGTTGTTTTTCTTGCTTAGACTGTGTTTGAAAGTGAAACTGCCTGACTGTCCTTTGTGTTACCCTAAACAATATAAACATTTCTTGCTGTATTTTCGGACTGTCACCTGAAAGTGTGTGATTTTTGTTCAGAGATGCTTGTCCGCATCAACCAAACAACCATTTAATCATTAATTGAGCTTCTGGGAATCATAATTCCTACCAAAGTTCAAAATCAAAGACACAAATATTGTGTATGCACTCATTTTTATACAGTGTTGCCTCATTATAATGTGAAATATAAATAATGTCTATGATGCTGAAAAGCTCCTTAGTCTCCAAAATGCTGCAATAAAAGTCAGCATGATTATCTTTTATTCACATTCATTTACTTAAAAAAATTGTATAAGTACTTAAATTCAGCAACTTTGTAAGGTCATTTATCAAGCTCCTCTTTCTCTCTTTGTGCCGCACACAGCATGCCTACACTCTTATCGTAGGCTACCCTTGTCTCTCACACTCCTCCCCCTGCACACTCTCTTACACATACACCATTATCCCCATAGAGGAAAAAAGGCTGACTCATCACCACTTCATTACTCAGGTGAGCTATGAGTGTGTTTACACACACACTGATTGATATTAACCCTCTTTGTTTAAATCTTCTCACCAACAGACAGCATGCCAGGCAGTGGGCTGGTCCACTCGCAGGATTGCGTTGGGGGAAGGCAGGGTGTGTGGGGAGCACTGACCAAAAAGCTCACAGTGCCCTCTACTGATGCCTGACTGTAAAATTATAAGAATCTTTTCACTCTCTTCCACCCTTTTTTTCCCCCAAGTTTAGCTCTTAAAATTATTGTAATAGATACAACACATTTAAGAAATAAAAGCCAGCTCAAAATGTATCAAATGATTACAAAATAAGAAAATGCATAGTTTTTTTTAAACATGGTTTTCTAGTTCCCAGGGCCATCTGCCACCTACCAATCTCCAAAATAGGAATGTTATGCCATTCCTTGCAGAAAAAAATGAGAATTTCTTTGCACAGCCACTGTCGGTATTGTAGTTCTTCATTTCATACAAATGTGTGCAACTTTCTCTGTGTGGCATTTTTTTCTCTAATTATAGAGTAGCAGTGGTGTGTTAAGAGCAGCAGCTACACTGTAGATGTTCTCTAACAAAATGTGTTATTTCCCTTGCAGGGAACCTACAGTATGACTATAGGCTCTTAGGCTCAGGTACCTCCCTGTCTCCTAGTGGTTTGTGAGCAGCTGACTCCTCTCAGCAATCACCATCACAGATCCATAAGCATAGAGGAGCTACTGGTGCCAGTAGGCTGTCGTCTTGACAGCATTTGGGCTGTGTGTAGGCGTGCGTGTGATTGGCTTCATTGACTTATCCTTTATTAAGACTCACAGGTCTTGTTGGAAACAGTGTTTTGGCTGTCTCTCTAAACTGTTAATAAAATCATGTGTTTTTCTTTTTTTTTTAGCTCTGTTTCCATAAATCCCATTTCCATTGGAAGACTTCCTTCCATGATTTTTCTCATCCTCTGGTCATTTAGCACATTTTTTTGTTACTTATTATCCAAGCAAGAAAATATTTTAGTGGTAGTATGATGAGTAAGATGCACCAACCCAAGCTAAACCCAGAAAGCAAATGATCTAATTTTAAATCGCAAGTCGTATTTAGATTGAATGAAATATTGCTTCATTATATTTGCTGCTGGAAATTTCACTGTAAACAGCACATTTTTCTATTTTAGAACGCAGACCTTGATGGAACAAATAAGCTTCAAGGTTTGCCTTCATTTCAGAAGTCATTCTGAGAGCAGCTGTTACATTTCTCAAATGGTGTTTAACTCATCTGAGATTGAAGGCTTTTCATTTATCATTTCTGGAGCTCATTTTCACGTTCAAATCACATTAACTAAACAATATTAAGCAGGCCAACACATCAATTTATCTTCCCTTAGAAGAGATGAAAAGGTACGGTGTCATTTTTAATGAACCAAAGGGAAAATAGGTGTTTGGGGAGTCCCTCACCATTGATGTCAGCCGTCCCTAGAAGCAGAAAGACGACGACGACCTCTTGACTTTTGACCTTCCTGATTTAATATGGTCCTTCGGAGGTGGAGACAGAGCCATGGGACCATAAAATGTGAGGAGAACCGCCTGTCGGTGAGAAGGTCACCAGAATACAGGTGATATGAGGACAGATATGGCGTATTTCAGTGTCAGGACCATTAAATCATTCATATTGTACATAAATGGAAACATTAGAAACACCATAAAAGCATTGGAGGGCTGGGGGGGCAATATTAGCTAGAGAAAAAGAACAGTAACTAATAAAAGAAGGCAGTGAAACAGGATGCTTGGCTAAACTTTCTCCTTGCAGTACGATTATTACCGACAGGTGTGAAAAGAGAACAGTGCACTCTGACTATTTGAGTTACAGACACTAAAACCATCAAGACTGTAAACAGTAAAGGGAAAAAATGGGGGTGGGGGGGTGACATGATGAAATGGGAGGTATATCTTATATCAGTACTCATATTTGCATTAAAAAGTGAGCCTTAATAATTTAACCACTCTTACATTCAGCTTTTAGTACTGAATCCTGGTCGTGACCATTGCTTCAAAAGGTCAAGTTTTAGGATGATCAGTCTTCTGTTAGACTATTTCGGAGAAAAGTTTTTATGAGAAGCAAAAATTGCATTGCAACCTGTAAAAGAATATAGCAGATATGTTTGTGACGTCCATCCCTCCATCCTCTCTCTCTCTCTTCATGTTCAGTTCCACATTTTAAGACCAATAGCGATAAATGCTCTGTCATCACACGTCTCCTCTCCTGAGCCCTGTTCTCCAAACGAGAGGGGCGTACTACAAAGCAAGTTCAACCTACTGTAGCTTGGCTTTCTTTGTGTTAGCTGGCTTGACAAAACCTAATATATCAAGAGATATCAAGTGCCACTACGATGGTCAACAGCAGTCTGTTAACCCAGGGTTAATTTCTGCTTCAATTTCTGTACGGCTCTCATAAGAGAGCATTTGACATGTCTTTCCTCTCTCCCACCGCACAAAACTGACCGATTGAGTGCAAACTACTTCAAAGATATTGCCAGAGGAAAAGATATGGAAAGAATACAGTCTTTTAAAGTCAGTTATTCTATTTAATTTCCTATTGAGCGTGCTTTTAGTAATGCTGTTTTATTTCATGTTACTATAAAACAGTTTTTGAAGATAAACTGCTTTCCTGGACAGCACCCAGGTCTAGTGAATACTATTAACCCTGTGACTAACCCTGTGAGTTTTATGTTGCAGAAAAAAAGCTAAATTAAAATGTGAGTTATCAGCCACAGAAACAGGCTTAGATACTTTAACAAAGCCTGAATTTCTCTTTGGCTGCTCCCTCCAGCTGCACCCGAAGCAGCTTGTATTTGAACACATTTATATCTGAAAAAAAAATCCATTTATATATTTAATTATTTTATATTTATTTAAGATGATCACTTTTGTAGTTCTTCAGCGATGTAATGACAGAAACAGCAATCGCTGGACATTGCAGATTTATTATAAGCTCAGGATAAAATCCTTGGGAAAGTCCTGGGACTCTGTGGAGCGTGAGTCAGTAAGAAATCTCTGTTAACGCCTGCTTTCTGGAACGGGACCCCCGTTCCTGTCTGATGTAGCATGTTGCAATACAGTGTCATTGTGCACACTGTACTTTACCCCTCGTGTTACTTACTGTAAATAGGGAAGCAAACTGGTATGAAGGTGCAGGTGCACGTGCAAGCATTTGGTGGTCTGGTAGCAGTTGGGTTAGCATTTTCTGATCTCCTAGGGCCACTGGGTAAAACAAAGAACACAGCTGTGAGCAGTGTGTTCCTCAACATCAGTGTATTCTAATGGAATGCGCTAAATCAGAAAGCAGTCCCCACACATATTGTGGGTAGAGGTGATAATTGAACTAAAAGGGCTCTTTTCCATCAATTAGAAAAGAAGCACATGTCCACTGGTGAAGAGGCAATAATGCTTTACTGTATAAGCCCATTTGTCCACAAGTGTCTACACAAGTGAGTATGTGTTTGAGTACCTCTCACCTGTGTGATTTTTAGCGTGAAGGGTGCTTCAGTCAACTGCTGCTCATTCCCAATGCTCAGCTCACTCGGAGCCTCATTTGACTGAACGCTTGGCTGCCTGAACAGGTGGCGACATCGAGAGCCAAACCAACCATGTAACCTTCCAATGGGCCTCCCACTATGCTTCTACAGGAGCACATGGAGGATGTGCTGTACTACAATGCCATGTGGTAGCCTAGCCATCAGAGAAGCAGGCTTAACACCTACTTTTAAGGAAGTGGACAGATTATCCAGACTGTTTGATGCTTTCTGGTGCTTGCACCAATCAGTCCGTCTACTTACTGATTTTGAAGTCTTATTTCAAATTCAAGCGTTTCATAATTCCTATAATTATTTCTCATAATGTTATTGTAATCACCTCATGGAAAAATGCAGGGGAGATTATTGTAAATTAGTGTAACTAATACGAGCAAGGCGGTGTTGGAAAATGAGCGGCAATATCACAAGAAGCATTGTCAAGTTGCCCTTGAGCAGGCCTTTCAGCCTCCAGCAGTTCAAGAGCAACAGTACAAGTCTGTAGATGTAAGAAGCAGAAAATCAAGAATGTAAAAAAATAAATAAATTACTGCAAATGGATAACTATAAATGGTTTATATTACTGTATGTTAAAGTATTTTGTTACACGATCCTAATATTAGCCTTAGAGCACAGACTCTGGTGTAGGCAATGAATAAAAACTGGAGCAGTCTATTTTTCTGTCTACAAACTAATGGAGGGGGTGGGGGGTAATAAAACACTGTCTCATTCACACACACACACACACACACACACACACACACACACACACACACGGACAGCACAATCTTGCCATTGTTAATATATGTGGACAACGACTTGTAATAGCGCCTTCACTCTGATTACGCTCTACGCGCTCTGCACAAAGGCTTATTTAATGTCTTCACTATGAAGAGCTGTGTGATTATGAATAGGCAGACATGCAAGAAGAAGTGAAAAAGATGCAATGAGGGGTACATTGAATTTCTAAGTCCTAACTCCAAATGCAAACATGCGGCTGCTCATCTTGACGGATCTGCAGCGATACACACTGCTACAGCTCTGAATGATGGTTTTTTAAACTTTTTAAGCTACAGTGACTATTAATGAAAGTGAAAAAAAAACTCTTCCTCGCACTATATTACTAATTAAAATGTTAATATTTAATCTCACTTTTTGTATATTGTCCAATAAATCGTGTTTGTTGGCGCATTCGTGCATGTTCTCGTGTGGAGGGAAATGTAAAGGATTATAGCAGTAAAAGACCACCACACAAGTGAACATAACCACACACAGGCAGGAGCTGCATTGGCCTTTTGTAGAGACTAAATTACTTCAAAAAAGGTCATGGGTTGACATTTATCGAGAAAAACTATATAAACAGAGCCTGACACCATGAAAACTGGATCTAGTTTTATCAGTAAGGATCTAAAGAAGAAGCAGAGCTTTGAACTTGAGCTAAGGCGTCTTTGTTCTGGCGCTGGTTGATTAAACACAAATGTTTCCCGGAGCCGTAAGAGGAAAAATAGCTGTATGGTGGTGGGAAAGCTTGCTGTGTTCGTCATTTGACCTGAGGGAACATACTGTAGGCACAGTGGCAAATTCTTTTTGAGTGATTTAACAAAAATGATGGAAGCAACTCTGGAGTTGTCATTTAAAGTCAAACATTCAGTAATAGTTTAGTAATAGTTTAAGAGTATTCACTACATAATTTGGCACGGTGGACATCAGCAATTTATTTAAGCCCACGTGAGCAGAAAATTCACTGTATATTCTTGACTGTAGCTTTTGACTCTGAAATCACCAGCACATCTGTTTGGTGCACGTGCAGTCTGCAGTCAGCCAAATACAAAACTACCCACCTGTTCTATTCATAAGACATTGAAAATATTCAAATTTCAGTCACTTTTATTCAGATTTTCTATTCCCTTTTATCTTTTTTGTATCAAAAAACTGCCTATTCAAGTCAATTATTTTCTATTTCCGCTGATTCTATCTTACTTTTAAAAGCACTGATGTTTCATCACACTTCTTTTAGCCATGTTCACACAAAGAAGGCAAAATTATATCATTTCACTAATGATTACGATATTGAAAGTTTAATTGCAATGAAATGGTTTACTTGAAAGCTGATTTGTTTACAGGAATTGTCATTTTAACACTCAGGTATACACTTTGGAATATTGACAGTCTGACAGGTAAATCTAACCCTGCGTGTATGCTTGAATGTGGATTGTTTATGAAGCTATTAGTGTGACAGAATGGCTTTTATTCATATTACAAATTCTGTAAGTATACAAAAAAGGTAATTATTTGTCCTTTTCTAAAAAAAAATCCACATTTTTAGAAAGACACATTTTTCTCTGCTTTCATTGACTGAAATAACAAATGGATGAGTCAGCCTCTAAAGCTTTGCGCAATGCCGTCATTTCAGACCCTTGCAGCACCTACATAGATGGTATTTTATCTCATTCTGGAAAGCCACTTGGCCTGTCATCTGCGCTACTCAGGAGTTATATCTGGCATTTTTAGGAGTATTCCTATTGTTGGTTCTTGCATTTTGTTACATTTCAATCCTTGGCATTGTATCACACAAACACAAAGAAAGGTTAAAAAGTAATTATAGTAAGATCTCACTCTAAAAGATTTGATTCCTGAATAGGTTTATGTCAGGTAGATGTCCCTCAGTGCTGCTCTGAACCACACATTTCACTATAATGATCTTTGTTCTTTTCTTTATATAAAATAATTTTGAATAGCTAATGGAAAACTTACTCAAACAGCAATTATATTGTCAAGACTTGTTAGAAGACCCGATTTTAGGTTTTTCAGTGATGAAACAATGGCTACAATGACAATGGTAGCTTATTCTTATAATAATCTATTATAAAATATAATATTTTATAATACTTCTTGCATCTTAGTTGGTGTTTTCTGTTACATGTGTCATGGCTCTGATATTTAGTTGGTTTTGCTGCGTCTTCATCCTTCAGTTTTAATCTGTTGTGTTTTATAGTTTTCCCGTTTTTGCCTTCCTTTCTTTGTCCCACCTTTTCTTCTCCGTCTCGGTGCTTTCATGTTGCTTATGCCAAATTATGATCTTACCATCCAAGTGTCACAGCAGAAATGGAGACTCAGCAGACCAGGTGACGTTTTTCCAGTTTTTCATTGTCCAAGTTTGGTGAACCTGTGAAACAGCAGCAGCCAGATGGTCCTCTGCTCCTATTGCACAGCTCGACATGTTGTGCGTTCAGATGTTCCTCTTCCTTGGTTGTAATGAGGGGTTATTTGAGTTACCATTACATTACTGGCTGAAGAAGTATGGCCATTCTCATTTGACCACTGCCATGGACAAAACGTTTTTATCCATAGAACTGGCACTCACTGGATGCTTTCTCTTTTTCCAGACTGCTCTCTTTATGTAACCCTTTATAAATCATGTCATTAATGTGCTTATTTATGTATTTATTTTAAGTTTTAAGAAAGCCGGGAAAATCATCAGGAGTTTCCTGCTTCTTAAGCCACACTCACACACATTGTGATTAAAAAAAATACTATAGAGAGGAGATAAACTAAGTTTAGTGACACCTCATTGCATCGAGTAACGCTGAAAGTCAGCAGCATGGCTGCGATCATTCCCACTGTGACAGTTTATTTGGAAAGCCAGCTCGTCAGCGGAACGGGATCGTTATAAGGGCCAAATCTTTGGTCCCTCCCTTAAAGTAGCTTTTCACTGAGTCTTCACCCTAAATGTTTAGCGGAGAGCTCCACGTGTTTCTCCCATTGTTGCACGATCCCACTGCTCATGTTGTATCACATATAAATGTGCCATTCACTAGCACAAACCAGCAATAATTTAAATTAAAATTTTCAATTTTTAAATATTTATTTATTTTTATATTTATTAAATTTCAAATTCACATTTTGTTTAAAAATCTTAGCAGTGCGGTCAAATAATAATTTATGCTTTCGAGTTCATTAGTCAGCATTAACCATCAAAAGCAAGCAGCTTGTTCAGTGTGCTCGGCCTCTATCTTATTGGCTGCAAGCAAATATATGTATCAGTGTTTCAAAGATTCAAACTTATGATTCTGATAGAATTACAGAACCACTGAGAAAATTTAAAATGTATGAATATACAGCGTAGCAGGCTGTAAATGAATAGGCTTGTATTAGTGGCGGGCAGATCGATCCAATATTGATAATATCGATGTCAATGTTAGAATTGATATGAATTACCAGTGTAATGCGATCGATACTTCTGCTTCAGTTTCTCTCCTGTATGCAGTGCTGCGGTTTTAATCAAAGATGCGAGCTGTCTGCTTAAATGCCGCTCCTGTCACAGCACAAAGCAGGCACACTTTGCTCCTCCCCTCCCCACAGTGTCCTGATGTTATACCATCACGTGACATGTAACATATTTAACTTGGGGGAAAAAAGGAATTTGCTTTCAGTGTTTTATCACTTTGTACAGCTTGTTTTTTTAAGAAAAAATCCAGAAAACTGATAAATGAAGGGATATTTTCTATTATTTTTTCTTATACTTTCTGAACCCTCTACCTGGAAAAAAAAAGTTTGAATTTGTTCTTGAGTGATCATTTTGTACACTTTACTTAAGAAAAACATCCAGACATCACAATGTATGAGGAAATTTGTTTTGTTACTGTTCTGTTGTTTCAGAACAAAAACTTTTATTTTGATAAAGTATTTTCTATATACCTATAAACCTTGTCCAATTCTATCCAATTCTAATTAATGATCCAAGGGGGAAAAAATCACAAAAAGATTAACCGTCATGAAAATTCTTCATAATTATTAAATAGTATCAGTATCTGTCATGATGCCAGGCTGGTATGGGGGTTTTCATCTGTCTGTTCACCTTCTAGGAGACAAGATGGGAGGGATTGACAGCCAGCGTTCACACCTGTGAGTGATCTGCTCATTAAGAGCAAGGGATTTAAGGGCCACCCGGGGCACTCATTCTCCACCAGTTCGTTCGTCCTCCGCGGTGAAGCGCGGGCTCTATTCTGTGCTCTTGTCCTTGTCTTGTCATTTTGTTCTTTCTAGGAGTTCGCTAGAGAAGCTCGGCTCGCCGCCTGAGGAAAGTACCATCATCCAATCTTTGGCACTAACCTGCTCGTCTTACTGCTGCCTCCCCTACCTGCCCACTCTCCACCTGTACGCAGCAGTTTATTTTGGATCTGTTTCCTGGTTTTGGATTGGTCTCACATTCCTACATCACTCTTATGATTAATGAAAACCTTGAGCATCCATTTCTAGTGGTCCTTGTGGGTCTATTAGGTTAGGGCCATGACAGGTATCGGTATCGGCAATACTGGCCCTGTAGTTATAGTTATTGGATCGATACCAAATCTTGCAGTGTCGCACATCACTAGCTTCTATTATCACTGCTCCTCCTGGCGGATAGGCCAGACATTACTACCAGTTTTCCTAAATGCTGTTATGGGGCGTTTCCACTCGTGGTCGCATTGCCCACGTCACAAGCGGGGAATCTTATTATGGCCTAACTCTGTAGTTTCACCACAGCAGACCCACATCTGTCATGCTTGGCAGTGTGACAGGCAGGATGTGTGCCCGAATGCAGGCAAAAAATAAACTCAAAAATAGCTTTATGGCTAGTTATTCACAAAACAACAAGAAACCAAGGAAAGGCTGTACATGAGCAAATAATCTTACTGGGATTTTCTAGGAAAGACCAAACAAATCTGCACACTGCCAAGGAGGGGATGAGGCAGAACGCATCAAGGAATTGAAGAAACCTGAGGGCTTATTTACGTACACAAGATAAGGGAGAAAAGACACAGGTGAATAGAATCAAACTAGTGCAATAAGGGGAAGCAAAACTAATTGCTATGCACACGAGAGAAGAGCTAGCAAAATAAAACAGGAAAGGACGAAACACAACAGACAGAAAAGCAGACTTGGCACATGGGGAGGCAGGCACACTGACACACAAACACTGAAAACACTGAAGGAAACTAAATACTCAACACTGAAACCTAAGGAAAAGTTCAGAACTGTAAAAACTCCTTTAAACTAACATATTTAGATTATAATCTGGACAAGAGACCAATTTAACAATATCAGAACTTCAAAAAACTGGGCAAAAGGCCCAGTGTTTTGGACCACAACAACATCAGCAGCATCCAGTCTCTTTATTAAGGAGCCCAGTGTGCAGTCCTATTCTCCAAACATATTTCCTTGTCGCCTTTCCGTGATTTAATGATATTTTCTATTGAGATCAAGGTAAAGTGATACAGGAAGTAATTTCTCAGTCTTAGTAGTCTTGTCTTTATCTAGCAGCAGTGTCCTGTTTCAGCTTCCTGGGTTCCTGCTCTGTTTTTCGCATTTGTTTCCTTGTGCTTCATTGCTGAGTTTTATAGTTAGTAGTGTATAAAGGCATCGTGCCTGAGTACATACACACAGTTTTTTCTCTGTGAGAAAAACCTGCCTTTATTGATATCAGTCAAACCCACAACATAATGACATTAACCCCCCCCCCAAAAAAAAATTCACATGAAATACATACAGTGCCCGTGTTTTTCTCCTTAATATTTTTTTAAATAGATCTGTATTTGTACGTATCAAACCAGTATCCTCGTGAGCTAATTCATGAGGAAAAGTTCTGCGAAACTAGTATGTGATGTGCAAACAACATCCCTAACTTTGAAATGAACAAATCCGGTTGGACTGATGCACCCCACTGCTGTTGTTACCTCCAAACAGCAACTAAAAAGTTCAAACTGAGAAATTAAAGATGGAGTCAGTCGTGTGTGAGAGGGTCTTAAGCCTGTGTTTGTGTGTACGTGCATTCTGTGTGTGTGTGTGTGTGTGCACAGTCAACTAGGCAGAGCAGCTGCGGTCAGACTTCTGCCTGAAATCACAAAGCCAAAAACAGATAAAGGAGCAACTCAATTGCACAACAGCGTTTGGTCCCAAGCCAAACGGCAACTTCCAGGAGGCTCTTAAGCCTCTTACAGGACTGGCTTTCCTCCCTTCCCTATCCAACTTTTCATTTTTCTTTCTCTCTCCCTTCAGCTCCTTCTTCATTCATCCATCTCTTAGCTGAGACAGTGTCGACAGCAAGGGTACACATCAACAAAGTAAGCCAAGCATGATAGAGATAGTGGATTTAAAAGACGAAATTGCTGAAAATCAATCAAATAAAATTTTACAGAGGTAGAGGAGGGGAAGTAACGGGGCCCCTGAGTATGCTCAAACATAATTGTACGTTAGAAATAAAAAATAAACATCAAACAAGCAAGCTGTGCAGCTGAGGAAAATACACACAAGGTAGTGGATAGGGAATTGGCTCTGATGAGTGAACTTGTTCGCCTTGAATTTTACTTACTTGTTTCTTAAGGGAGTTTCTGGCTGCCTGTGATCATTTCAGGGACAAGTACACAGCTTGTACTTGGCAGTATCACAGCTTTCTGCTCCTGAATGAAGCAACAAGTAGTCAGACATGTAAGAGGAAGTGTGTGTGCGCACCCATGTGTGTTTGTGTGTTTGAGCAGATATTGCATGTTTGCCTTTTCATAAAACACAAAGGCTCCTTCCATGTTTGAATTTGGTTTGAGATTTAAGGTGGCGGCAGTGTCTTCTGTCTGTCTTGTCAGCAGCTGGCAGAGATTGTCGGCTTCCATCCACCCAGGCAGACAGAGTGATTGCTTTGCCGTCGCCTGTCTTCACATAAGCCGGCCCGTAGCCAAGCCCTCAGCAGCCACAGGCCTCGTCACAGCTAATAACATTGCCCCAAAAAGATTTTTAACTGACTGTGCTTGCCATAAATTCACCCAACAACTATTGATTGAAGGCTTTCTCCTTAATAATGATGAGGTGTAAATCCCTCAAGCCTTAAAAGACAAGGAGCGTAATCTAATCAGAGACCTGCTTACCGCCATCCCTGATAGGTTCTTTAGAAATAATAGTGAGGAATGTACAACAGGAGATGAAATGGGAGGTGAAAACTGTTAGGGAGAAAACAACAATGAAAATAGAGGGCAATATGCAAGTCAGACATTAGGGAGATAATATAAAGGAGAGCACACATCTGCAAGCCACACTGCTGGCTGCTCTGGATAATTTTCCTACTGATTATCACCAGCAAAGTACATTATGGATTATTTAAGAATTATATTATATGGAACAGGAAGCTTTTGTATTAATATGTGACAGGCTTGTACAACAAAAGTCTATTTACATGCAGCGTGTAGTTAGTAAGGATTTTTCAGCCACGATTACATGCCAACAGTGGCTATAGTTGGATCTAATGAAGCTTTTATTTAATGTTGCAGATTTGCGACTTGTCATTTACATCCCACTTTCACAGCTGCAGAAAGTTTTATTTCGCAAATATTTAATTAAAAGTTCTTTTGACTTATTGTTACCCAAGATTCAGCTCGCTTAACTAAAGTCTACAGATACTGTGCAAACGCTTTAAAGTTCAGTGTCTCCAACATTTAGATTCTAGCTCCAAAAGTTTCACTTTTTCTGTAGAAATAGTTTTTTTGTTTATTTGTTGAAGCCTCAAAGGAAGGTTTGACTTAAAGCCATTAAATGGCATCTGTGACTGAGCTTGCTGTCTTTAAACTGGCCGTGGCTCCGGTTGATCAAATTATACTTTCACCATATTATGTTAAATTGGTGCCATTTTTTCAAAAAAACTTGAAGTAAAATCATTTTTGATCCATTGTTCACACCTGCCTTTGCAAGCATTACTTCAAGTTAATATTTCAGGAGCTTTTATTTAAATCAGTGACCTAATGATCAGGAGGATCATGATGTACCCAGAGAAAGTGCAACTTCAAAATAAAATAGAAGTCACATGAAATGGATGTAATTCTGCTTCTAACAGGCTTGGACAGGTTTTGCGTCTTCAGTTACATACAACTACGAAGCATTAAAGCACTTATTGCAATTTACTGCATTAGAAGAAAGAAAAGCCATTCTTGTATGATTCAAGACAACAGTGTGCTGAGAAATGTATCTACAAATTGTAATAACCGTGTAATGAGGTGGAGATATGGGTAAGCCCTTAATCATTGAGCTGTGCTACTCTGCGGTCCCCTCTCTGCTAACCTTCTACAGTAAGTGGTCCACAGCATCCATCTTGTCTTGTCTGACCATCCAAGAGTCCATATAGTGGGATGACTCTAACCACACAGCCATTGTGGTCTTAATGGATGCTGATTAATGAGACTTTGTGGGATATTGGAAGATAACGCGGAGAGAGGGGAAGGTGTGGGCAAAGGATGAGCGGGGGGTCTGATCAGCTCAGCGCCGATGAGGTTGCTGAGGATCTGAGGGATGGGTTTTGTTTGTCTGTTTCTGTTTTGTAAAGTACCAGCTTTAGTAACTTGTTAATGTTGCTTTAAAAGTAAGCTGGAAAACCTAAAAACAAGTTGATCAGTTTAATCTGTTTACAGTTTTGTTTTTTTTACTGCATTTTGCCATGGTTTAGTCAGTGGCTTCATTCTTTTCATTTTAATTTGATGTCTCTGTGGATGTCCACCCTCAGATCTTCTCTGTATCACAGAACATTCATGTGCATTTTTTTCCCTTTTCTCTCAAAAGACCAGCCTTTAAACTAGCAAGCTTCATACTCAGTGTTGTCAACTCACAAAAATAAATGCAAAGTAAAAACTGTGTAACAATAAATGAAATAAAAAAATGAACTCAAATTAGCGACCTTATTTTTAAAAGAGTCCGCAATAGTATTGCTTTTTTAAAAAAACATTATTTTTCATAAGCAATTGTGATTTTTTTTTAAAATAACACATTAAGTTTATTTATTTATTAAATTTTATTGATCGCATGAGATTAATTTGCCAAAGCGTTTTAATGAAAGTATGAAATCCAGACTTTGTTCAGATGTTACAACTAAAGCCTTTTTAAGTCTCTCACTCCTGCGGTCTATTTATTGCTCCCCAAAATCTCTGCTTGTGGGTGACGATCATGTGGGTCTATCACACGATGCTGTGTCAGTGTTGTGTTTTGCCAAACAAAGTTACACTGGTGGAGAGACAAAAAGTCTGACAAAACTATAATATTTTCCTAAACCTACTAGTCAGTGAAATGAAAAATTTAAACAGGAACTCGAAGAAAGTAATGGTTCACCACAGGGCACGGACTCGTCTCCTTGGAGACCGTACTGTGAGTTGTAAAATGAAAATGAAAAAGGGTATACCTTTATCACCTTCCAAAGTTTTTATATTGCCAAACCCACGAGTAAATGCTGCATTTCCACTGTTTTCTTGGTTGTTACACAATGTGTGGTTTTACAGTCCGCCCACCTTGAACTAATGAGTGAAAGTCATCTTTAAATTATCGATATAGGTATGTTTGGGGCTTGTGTTAAAGCCAGGGTTAGTTTAGTCATATTTGCTACTGACACTATTTCTACCTAAGATTCCAGTCACACAGCCGTAGAGATCAGTCAACAACTCTCCGGCTACCACTGGCCGAGAGCGAAAAATGCATATTTGCTGACTGATACATATGCACACAACTTTTACTCTGAAGGTAAAAATGTCTCCATTTCTGGTTTCTTTTGCACTTTTTCAAGTTTCACAACAGCTCAGAAAAGAAATGGCAAGTGTTTGCAGACAAGTGAACATCTTCCATGTAAGGTATAGATGACCACAGTGTTCTGCCAGCAACCAAAGCGATCTACAGGAGGTTTTTGGTGTAGCATCCTCTTTACCGCTGATTTCACCTAGCGACAGCCAGTAATTATTTGCCAACCTGTCGGGAAAATATACAGTTTTTGCTAGAGCCCAGAGATTGCCAGGGGGTCACTGATCGATTGTTAGGCCTGGGTGACTGAGGCTTAAAATATTTTGACGACTTTAGAGCTAGTGAAATCTGTCTGTCTTTCTGTTCTAGGGCTTAGCATCCACTTGTTACTGTAAAATATTACCGAACAAACATGTAACAGGAACAGATACAAACAGCTGTGAAATTTCATTTAACTTTAATCATCACTGGTGAATGCAAAAAGAAGACAGACCTGGTGTAGCTGTCTTATCTAAGTAGAATTTACTTACTAAGCTGTGCAAAGGCAGATAAATAAAACATATATAATGTGTATATATAGCTGTTATGGCTGTTTTTATTGTGTATGGGTAAGGCTTAATATTAAGGTCCTTGTAGTAATCACTGGTTAAAAGGTAATATTGCATCTTATAATAAATCTTTGTAAGATACTAGTCAAATAATATGTCTATAACTTAAAGTGACATACTCCACTGGCAAACCTGTTGCTTTATTAACACATACTTTACAATTAATTTATTGGAAGTTAACTACGCATCTATCAAGGCAACTACACAGGTATACACAGCACAACTTTACCTTCCATGCTGCTGCTCCCATGACCTGATCCTGGATAAGCAAAAGAAAATGGATGGATGGATGGTATCCACCCAACCACCCACTAAACTAAGGTTTTCCAGTTCCTCCTGCAGGATCCCAAGGTGCTCCCAGGGCACACACGATCTATAATCAATAATCTCTCTCTGAGTCTGTCCCTCAGTTGGTTCCCAGTTGGATGTCCACCTCTATAATTTAGGCACCAGGATGTATCCTGTGGCTTTATTCCTATCTCCTTCCAGATATCTGAGTTCCTCAGCCTATATCTAAGCCTCAGCCCAATCACCCTAAATAGGAAACTCATTTTAGGTGCTTATATCTACACCTAAATAAGTAGTGCTATCCTCTGTTAACTGGAGCACAGCCTGTGGTCCCCCTTTTGGAAACTGAGAAAGAGCACTGTGATCTGCAGCTACACCGCTACTGTTCCCAATTTCCATACACCACTTAAAAGACATGTCAGCCAAAACAGCCGTACAATGTCCAGAGACTTTAATATCTCGGGCAAATCTTATCCACACCACATGCCTTGCCAATGAAGAGCTTCTTAACTAGCTGAGCAGCCTGGATAATTGTTAAGACTGCCCCCAGGTCTCCCCCCAGGTCTCTCTCATCTACCAATCCCGTTTTGTTCAGGTTAGCAGACATCAGCCTCTCTTCAAACTAACAATTCCTATCATCAAATAAGCAGAAAAAAAAGTTCAGAAAGTTCCAGGAGAACTAAGCAGGCGTCCTGCACTTTCTGATTTTGCCCGCTGAGTGTATCGCTTTATTCCAATAACCTTTTAGCTCATAAAAAAAGCCATATATACAGCCTGGGGAAACACACACCAGAGCAGACCCACATACACTCACACATAGTATGTAGGCTGTAGTTAAGTATGCAATAAGAAAAATTATCTGCCCTCAGTATTGTGTGCTTAAGTAATGCAGAATCAAGCATTCACACAAGCTCTCTGTACGAAGAAACAGCATGACACTCAAAGACAGGCAGTGTAAACATCATACCAACTAACACAAAGAAAAAAACTACTTCCAGTTGTTCAACCCTAACACGTAGAATGATTTCTCCAATGAGCAAGGCATGACCATGTTAACAACAGTCAGGGTGCTCAGCCATCAATAACGCAAAAAGCAGATATACAGATGAGCAGGTATGTGACAGATGGAGACTAAATGGGATCAGTACTGCACTTTAGCTGAATAAGTTTACACACAATATTAATACCTATAAGGATGACTGACATCTAAAGATATACAGAGTTTTAGTGTCAGTACTCCTCTGCTCGTCTTCAGAGAGCAGTTGCGAGTGAAACTTTGTACACCCCTGGGCAAGCTACTTAGCATGAATATAAAGTAAAAAGAAGTGCTTTAATGTCTTCACTGAAGACGTTAAAGATGACCTTTTATTGAAATTTCTAAAATGTACAGTTACTTTACATACTTTTATGACCCTCTTGAATGATTAAACAGCATTTGCCAAAGTTTAAAAGATACTGAGGATATGGTATTCTTTACAAAAGATTTCAGCATCTAAAAAGCTTTGAGGATAACAAGTTCAACTATTCAAATAATGAAACGTCATAAATTTCATACATGACATGTTTATGACCTAAGTACAGGTCAGGTTCAGGAGTTGGAAGTGCTAATATGAAATAACTGGAGTAGTTTTACAAAACAAGTGCATTTTGAATGTTCTTGGTTTTGTGTTGTTTTGGGGTTTTGCATAGCTTCTTGTTTGCCTTAATTCTGCTTTTCAACAAGCAGATCATTTGCCATCTTTATTAATTTGCCATATTAATTTGCTACATATGTTTTCATGCTACCTTTCCATGCTTGTCAAAACCAAATGTTCAGTGAACACAGTGTGATCGTGTGTGTACTGTTGTACTGGATGGAAATATTACGGCATTTGATACAGAAAATACACAAAATATGTTAAAAAATACGTTCGTTTTTAGCTAATATAAAATTTAACAAATAAATGCACTGTGTATGAACAATAGAATACTAAATAAAGCATAAATATAAAAAACATCAAAGGCTTTTTTATTGAGTTTTCTAAGAACATAGAGATTTTCACATTTGCAATTCACCCTCATCGTAAGCAAATAATTTCCCTTAATACAACACAATTTCACGTGTTTTAAAAAGCAAATTTTTGCTTATTGTGTTTCATTATTTTCATTTCACTTCATACTTTGAAGCAAGTTCTGTTCTCTCACGGGAAAAAAAAATTACATATGGCTAGATAAAACCAATTTAATACAATGACTGTGTGGTCCTCAAACTATCTATAATCCCCTTTGCCATACAGTCACTCTCTCGTCACTGCACTATTGAGTTCAAATGATTGACATCATAATAGGCTCAGCTAAATTATGATAGAGGTCAAATTAGAATTTAATCATCTCCCTTTTACCCTCTTTCCCCTGAGGGCAAAATGAATAAACATGATTTTGTATGAGACTGATGGGCTGGTTATGCAAAAACGGTGATAACGCTCTCAATTTTTCTCTTTTGTTGTAGCTTCAAGGAGTGAATGAGAGAGAAAGAAGCAGACTTGGTAGTAAGAAAGTCAGCGATGTGGAGATGAAGTGAATGAGAGAGCGATACTGCAGTCATCCAGTATTTCTGTTCTACAGAGCTACAGGGTTGTGACAGTTATGATTTCCATTTTAATCCTACCATTTTCTTAGCCAAAGGCTTGGTGATTAACTTCTGGCATTTGTATCTATGTGTTGCTGTAAATGGTAAGACTCTCCAGGAGTCTAAACGTACAGAAGAAGGGTTCCAAACTCAATCTGTTTAGGGCTACGTAACCCAGCCTGAGAAATATCATAAAACTAACAATTTTAGTCACTCCTTAATACACTCGCAATTTAAAAAAAAAAAAAAAAAAAAACAAACTTTTTAAAATAAAAAAAAAAAAAAATTTTTTAATTTACATAAACCCAATTTTTTTTTAAATAAATAAAAAAAAATTTTTAAATTAA
>VUQK01001091.1:23317-35222 GCA_015106715.1 Bujurquina vittata | reverse complement strand
GGGGAGGGAAGGCGGGGGGGGGGGGGGGCAGGTAAGCAGGAGAGGGTCAGAGGGGGGAGGGAGGCGAGTGTAGAGGGAAGGCACTGAGCAGACCACTTTGCCCTGTTGAGAGTCTTTGACAGTGAACCTCCCCCCTCCTCCCTTGCAGAATTAATGTGTGCTTTAGAATGGCCCAGATGTAATATGATTTAAAAGCTGAAAAAAAAAAGATAAAAAAGGGTTGGAGAAATACAAATGTTTAATTATTTTAAAAAATAAAGAGATATTAAATTAAACCTGTTTTGTGATAAAGCCCAGATGCTGAATTGCTTTATTTGACTGGGTTCACAGGGTGTGTGCTTTGAATGCGTGAGTGAACAGGACATTTGAAGGTTGGGACACTGCGTGGATTCACATTCCCGTTCTTTGCTCCTTTCTGTGTCTTTCAAGTCGAAAAACAGCAACAATACAGGAGATGTCTGTACAGATGTATAACAGTGGCCTTGAACAATAGTTCTCCAGACTTTCTGAAGGTCTTTCAAAAAATTTCTTTGGACATCGGCAGCTATTTCACTCATTTTCAGTCCAGTCCTTATACCTCATCATGTTCAAAGGAATGTTTTGTTGTTGTTGTTGTTGGGCCACTTTACACTGACCTATGAATCAGTCAAGCATAAAAAGACACCTAACTCGCATTTCCGCACCTTCAGTAAATGAGTCATTAATGTGATGGGAAGGTAATGCATAACACTGTAGAACAAGTGTTCATTTTTCATCTGCCACAGCCTGGCATTGCTGCCTGCTGATGGCATGGAGATTTTAGTTATAAAAACATAATACCTATGACCCAGTGACACCTTCAACCCCCCAATCCCTTTTTGGCCCTGTGATGCGTTCATGGTGCACATGCAAGAGTGGCGTTTGTGGTACTTCAGCATCTATCTGGTGCTACAGAAGAGCAGCCAGCGTGAATGGATTCACCTTTTAAAGTGGCATCTTTGCTGATATCTGTGAGCTGTTTGAAACACGCTCAGTCCTGGTAGCTAAATGTACAATTGCTGTATTTCCCAGGGAGAGAAAACAGGACAGGGGAGCAACTGCTCAGCTAGTGACATTTGATAAACTTAATTTTGTTTGTAAAATCCTAATTTTAGAGTTTTGGGTTTGTTTGTTTTTTTGGATTGATACATGATGTGTTGCTGAATTATGTTTTTTGTGAAATGTCTGGCAAAACAAACCTAAGTATTATAATGTCGTGTTATTCAAAGGTTGCATGAAAGCCTGGGCAGTTTAGTCCAGGCTAAAGTGGTCAGTTTGCAGGATTGTGGTGGGACTGGCTGTGATGTGTGGGGTCAGCGTTGGGTTACATCCAGGCCAGCAGACGTGTATACATTTAAGGTGATGATGGCGATTAAATTTACTCATAATTTTTTATCTTTTATCCTCTAGAGGTTGGAAATCAACCAGGATAGTGTATGAAATCTGAAACGGCTGATCACAACCTGTACACAAAGTAAAATCTTCCAAATCGCACTCTAACCTCCGGTTGTGTGTACACATTACAACTTTTTACACTAATGAGGTGATTCCCAAAGAGCTATTAGCTGAAAAGATGTATTTCAGCATGGTGTGCAGTGTGTCCTTAAAATGCGTGAGAAAACTGAACAAGTGTAAGATGTGATGATGAAGATGATGTGGCAGGCCTGAAAAACCAAAACAAACAAAAAGCATCTGCAGCAGATGAACAGTGTCTGAAATTCATGTTCTTAAGAAACAGGAAAACAGCCAGCAAAGACCTGAGAGATGCATCTGACTCTTCAGCTGATCCATGTGCTGTTCACTGAAGCCTCATCAGAAAAGGTGTCAGTGGCAAGGGTGGCTGTCACAGGAGGAGAAGGCTGCGGTATGTCAAATTGCTCAAGAACTGGATTGAAAATCAGCAACAGCAGGTATGCAGTGATGAATCCAAATTTGAAAATTTTGGTTCAAGCTGACCTCAATACATATGGAGGAGGTCAGAGAGAGTTTACATGCCCGTTTCTACAACCATCTGTAAAAAAAATGGTGGCGGCTCTGTCATGGCTTGGGGCTGCATGTGGTGGCTGTGGCTCAGGAGGTAGAGGAGGTCACCTATTAATCAGAAGGTTGGTGGTTCAATTCCTGGCTGCTCCATTCGGCATGCCAAAGTATCCTTGGGCAAGATACTGCTTTATACAACGATATGAGAATAGGTCCAGATTGGACATGAACATTACTGAAGCAGTGTGGGATCATCCTGACAGAGCAGAACAAAAGGCAGAAACATCCAAAGAAGAGCTTTGAATGTCCTTCAAGAAGCCTGGAAAACTATTCCTGAAGACTACTTAAAGAAATGACAAGAAAGTTGCCTCAAGACAGTTAGAGGTGGTCATACCAAATATTGACTTTAAAACTCACTAAAATTACTTGTTGAATTTCCATTTTTCTCTGCAATCTAGACTTACTGCGAAGAGATTAAAAAGCAATCAAATCTGGCGGATGCGAGTTTCTTTCAGTGTAATAAATAAAACAGGACCACAAAGAGAGAGGATTCTTTATTTTGATGGAGCGCCTGACCTGGACTGTAATCAGCGAATTAGTGAAGATATTTCTTGAAGAGACTGTGGCATGCTGCAATGCTTCAGGTGGTCAACAGAGGTCAGCAGAGACCTGTAGTTTAAGCCTGAGCCAGTAAGCCGATCACATTTAAAGGGGTATTTCCCACTAAACTAACCTCTAATTTCACATATGACAACTTAAGCCAAAGTTTTCACAGAAGAGATTTATTTTGTTTGTATCATTTTTTGTCAACCACCTGCAGGGTCTGTGTGGTTAAATACAAGTGCAGTATTTCTGAAATCATGGCAGTGGCTCCACAGTGTTGCAGTTTACACACTCACCTAACAAGTGAAAGATCCCTGATTAATATGCATGTTCTCAGTGTGGGAGGAAACCCATCCATCCACGGTGAGAACATACACATCCTACACAGAAAGGTTTCAGCCGAGCAAGAGGTTCAAACCTGGAATCTTACTTATTGTGAGACAACAGTGCTAACCGCTGTACCCTCGCTGCCTCGTGCATCACAGAAGCTGATCTCCTCTGCGTGTGCTTGATTCAATGTTGGTCACACTCAGGAGACTGGACACGCTGTTTTTAGGATGGGGTGTGGCGGTGTCAACCATTTATCTAATTAGGATCACCAGTCAAGCACAAAACAGCTCGTGTGAGGCTTCTTGCCGTGTTCACCTTTGACCCCACCCCTGATTTGTTACAGGTATGATTACTGGAAGTTTCCCAAAGCCTTGAGACTCATTTGGCTCTGAGCGCTTTCCAAGAAAAAAGAAAGCAGTAACACGCTGAGAGCAGCGCACTTATTAATCAGATACACTTCCTGCTCTCTGTGCACTCAGCTTCTTACTGTGGTCCAAAAACATTCACAGTGGAGTGGATAAAAGAGAAAGATCATTTGCAACTATGTATCTGCTGAATTCTTTGATCTAGCGCACTCAAACAAACAAATCGTCTGCAGCCTTTTAATGACCAACAGGGGGCGACACCTCTGATTTTAAATAGAATTAGGTTGTACTGACTTCTATAGATGACCTGAGTAAACACTTTTATGATGAGTTCATGGTATCAGTCACTAGTTTCAGCTCTTATTGAAAACATGATGTAAATTATGGTAGAGCCAGAAAGGAGGATAAAGCAGTGAGTATCTGGGATTGATAAGTTAGCGCTGTAGGAGTGTGCACCTTTAGAGTCAGATGTACCCCTCCATCGTCGTACTATTTGGTGTCAAAAGACGGCGAAGAGCAAAATGCTCATCTAGAAACTTCACACAAACCAACAGTTGATGTCACAGTGACTACATCCATCTTTTGCATACAGTCTATGAGTTGGTAAAGAAATTGATTGCGTTTACTATAATTATTTGATTTATTATTTAAAAAAAAAAATCACCCCAACTCCAAACCCCATCTTTTTATAAGATAATTGTTTAATGAGGTACTAAAGTATTGTGAATGCAAATTTTTGTCATCTGTCATACCAGTGTATGAACTGCTGATTGGAACGAATGATTTTCTCAGCAGACAACAGCCCGTGTGTGTGTCGTCATGTTTCTCCGGGCACCACACCCCGTCCTGCATCACTTTTACCAGCTGTAAGCGGTGCTTTTATTTCTGCTGTGTTATGAATTATGAAACAACAGCACAGATAAATGTTGTCCTGCATGCAGGTCTGTGGGAGTGTCTGCGCTGAGATTACCTGCCCGTTACCAGCAACAGAGAGATGCTTTTTTTTTTGTTATTGTCATTATACGTACCTCTAAATAATACACTGATCAAGCATAACATTGTGACCCCCTGTCTACTGTAATATTGTGTTGGTCCCCCTTTTGCTGCCAAAACAACCACCTCCACAAGGTGGTGGTGGAGATCCATAGATTGGACTTGTTTGTCCAGCACGTCCCACAGATGCTCGATTGGATTAAGATTTGGGGACTTTGAAAGACAAGTCAACACCTCAAACTCGTCGTTGTGCTCCTGAAACTATTCCTGAACCATTTTTGCTTTTTGGAAGGATGCATTATCCTGCTGAAAGAGGCCACAGCCGAGTACCGTCTCCATGAAAGCACTGCAGCGATGCTTAGGTAGGTGGTGCATGTCAAAGTAACATCCACATGGATGGGACGACCCGAGGTTTCCCAGCAGCATCACACTGCCTCTGCCCATCGTGCATCCTGGTGCCAGGTGTTCCCCAGGTAAGTGACGCACACGCATCCACGTGATGATTCATCAGACCAGGCCACCTTCTTCCATTGCTCCGCGGTCCATGATCCTGTTGCTGGTTCACCCCTGTTCCTTCCTTGGACCCTTTTTGATAGATACTCACCCCTGCTGACCGGGAACACCCCACAGGAGCTGCAGTTTGGGAGATGCTCTGACCCAGTCGTCCAGCCATCACAATGTGACCCTCGTCAAACTCACTCAAATCCTCACACTTGCCCATTTTTCATGCTTCTAACGTCAACTTTAATGACACAATGTTGACTTGCTCCCTAATATGTCCCACCCACTAACCGGTGCCATGATGAAGAGATAATCAGTGTCATATACTTGACCTGTCAGTGGTCTGAATGTTTTGCTTGATTGGTGTGTATGTTATTATTAACATTTTTTTTTTAAATTAGACAACTGTTACTTTACAAGCCAGATAATAAATTCCCAGGAAAGTTATTTTGTAGATGGATTTAAAGAAACAGCGTCGGAATGCATTCTCAGACCTGCATCCTTTCTGCCACCTATGATCCAGATGTGTGTGACACTCTGGATTAAGGCCATTCCACTCAAACTTGTCACTGCAGCAGCGGCACTGACAGGAAGCCTCTTTGACTGTGGTCGTTTCGTCTTGTTGTGGGATTTTACTTGCTTTTCTTTTATCGTCATCTTTTGTTTTTCGGCTGAGTCATGCCCCGTCTGTCTCCCTGTTCACGTTTTTAGTTTGGAGTTCACAAAGTTCCTGATCTGCTGTTTCTGAGGCTTCTTCGCTAAAAACAGAAAACTCTTTCACTCCTCCCCGCTGTCTCTCTGCAGCTCTTCTCCTCTTTCTCTGCTCCTGCCAAATCGCTGCAGAGGCAGCATCCTCTCTGCTTTTTTCCAGCCCTCTCCGAGTTCCCGATTTCATTCTGCCTTTATTGCTTCTTCCACCTCCACTTTCCTTCCACCTCTTTTGTTTTCTTTCCTTCTCTTTTTCCGTCTTTGTCTCTCTTCTCTCATGTTGCGGTATTAATTTGTCCACCCCCAATAATCCCTCCTGTTTTTGTTTCCTCCTCTCCTTTTCTTTCCATTTTGCCGGCCATATTTTCATTCATTCCTATTTTTATTTCATTCTTATGCCACCTTTTCTTATGTGTTTATGTTTCTTCTGATTCTCTTTCCTTCCTTTTCCTTCCCTCATTTATACTCCTTTCCTTTTACTCCCCCCTTCTCTGTTTCCTCACATTTTATTCGTTACCTTTATATCGCTCCTCCAGCATCCTTTTGTCCTCCTCTACTTTTCCTTACTGTTTCCTTTCACTTTCCTTCTCCCTCCTCACTTTTTACCCTACTCTTTTCCTTTTTTCTCTCCTTCTCTACACTCTTTTTCCTTGCCCCCTCTTCACTTTGTCTTGTTTTTCTCTCATCTCTCCTCCTTGCTCCCTCATCCTTTTTGTCCCCTTCTGCTCTTAGTCTCACTTGTTTCCTCATGACTTCCGTTTCCCTCCTTGGTTCCTTTTGGTCTTATACGCTTCCTCCTCATTTCTTTGTTGCTCTCGCTCACCTCTTTGTGTCATATTTCCCGCCCTTCTCTCCTCTAGTTTCCTCTCTTTTGCTTCTTCCCCTCCTCTCTTTCCTTGTTTCATCCTATCCTTGTTTCTGCTTCTTCTTCTCCTTTTCCTCAGTGGTGTCTCGCTCTCTCTGTGAGAGGATTTAGGTGCAGGAGGAGGAGAGGAAAAACCCAGACAGTTATGAATGTGTGCATATTAATATAAGCCACATAATCCCATATTGCCTCGGGCTAATCTTTGCCTTTTTGTCTTTTTCGATGTAAAAACAAGCAAAGCAGCCAAGGGTTCAATCCACATTAGCCCACTGTGACGTGGGAATGCAATGCCCACCAGTGCACTGGGGCTATACAGTCGGTATTATAAGGAAGATTGTTGTCATGTTAATGAGATCCGGATAAGTCGTGTTCTTATGACTGTTTGATAATAAGATGAATGAGATGAAAGCTTTTAATCTTTTCTCTCATCAGTGAAGACAGAGGTATTAGGAGGTATGAAGCCTCCCACTTGTCTGCCATAAATAAGGCTACCGACGAGCCCACACACAGCCATGAAAGCACAGCCTATGATACACAACAAGGCTGTGCGAGTGTGTTTGTTTCACCGTGGCTTGTATGTCAATACAAATGCATTAAAAAGATGCATGTGTATCTGCCTTCCCGTTGTTGCGTATTTATTTAGATTTGGAGCATTCGGGGAGGATTGGACCACCACTGTGCTGATCCACGAGGTGCAGAATATTTAATGCATGTGACGCATTAAGCTATGGGACTTGGAAGCACGCAGGGGTGTGCAGAATTTTGCACTTTGGAATTCACCTCCAGCCTTTTTGAGCTGAGGAGTACAGGAACAAGTATAAGTACAAGAGATCCACATGGGATCCAGGCCCTCATGTGTGCTCCAGCTGTAAGGATGCTGCATAAACTTTTCATGGCCTAATGTTTTATGACCAATGTGGTCTGTTCCAACACCAGTGTTCTTTCTCCATTTCATATCCAAAAGTTACATTCACAAGTGTTAAGATACAGGTACGACTATATCGCTGTGAGAAGATGACAGGTCACGGACAATAAAGTTTTACATGCTGATATAGTCCATGATACTAATGCTCAACGATGGCTATAAAAATGGGACTTTGTCTTTAGATTGTGACACTTGGAGTTGGTGTAAAGACAATTTTGTTGCAGTTTTAACAGATTTTAAATATATATATATATTTTCAGTGTTCACTTATTTTATATGGAATTACCTGGTTATGTGCAAAAGCCCAGAGATTTTCTAGCATATTTCAAAGTGAATTATTGTAATTTTTCAAAACGAGGGTGTGCTGATTACATTAGCGGTTGCTGCATGTGACATGGGAAGAAGCAGAACTTTAAAGTAGCCCCTGGAGCTTGAAAAAAGGACACTTCCATACAATTGTGAAGACATTTCACCTCTCATCCAGTAGGCTTCCTCAGTTCAAAACAGAAGAACAGCGAGAGTGCGCCCCACTCTATCAAGTGACCTATTGAGGTCACCTGAAATAAGGTGTGAGGGGGGGTTGAGGCGCCTGGAAAGGGATTTCAAGACTGCATTGTAGGTGGCTGATGGTTGGTGTCAGCTGTGCCGCCACCTCTGTTCAGTGATGATTCACAGTGGACGTGTCCTTTATCCTTCAGGTGCAGAAATACAGCTGAGCTCAGCCACATTTTTACCTTTACTTTTTAGTATAACAGGCCCAAAACATCCTAATCTTTCATATAGAGACGCTTAAATCAGACTCTATGTTGGCATAAACAACACGGTACAACATCCAGGGAGAAATCTATTGGGCCGTACTTCATTTTGAACGTTGAAAGGTTCAAACGCAACTCATTCATGTTCAGTACCTTTAGAACCCTGCCTGGGTGCAACTGGACCCTAAAAGCATAGTAAACATGATAAAGTTTTCCACACAGCAATGCCATCTCAGCTTTCACAGCAACAGTGTTGATTTTACAAAACACAGGCATCTCATTTACTTATATGTTGAAGATGGACAACGCATCTCTAAGTTTTAAAGCAATCAGCGGCCAAAAGTCACCATCTTTTTAAATCCAATCTATCTCCCGGTACACCGCCATACAATTTTGGTGCTTTATGGCCATTGTCTTTGCTATCTTTTTAAAGTTTTTTAAATGTTTAAAAAAAAAAATAGAAAGAAATCATGGTTAGCTTCATAACCCGTGCACCACATGTGAAGAATCAGGTCAGTATTCCCGATGATGTGTCATGAAGTGATGCTTTAGTAAGAGACTGAGTGCAGGGAGTGACTGCTTAAAGGGTCGACGATGATCAGTGATTAAATGTTTAATGTAAAGGGTTATACCTTCTGACAGGATTGGTGATTAGAGAATGTTTCCGATCTGAAGAGGAAAAGGAGAAACAGTTATATCCATCTGTCATAAATCCCCAAATAACATGTGCATGTTGTGCAATGAGCACCAAGACTGCCTCGCATTCAACCCTAAATCATTACTTCCATCACACAACTTTACCCGGGCCGGACTGTGTCTCTGATTGTACCTGTAGTCAAAAACAATTTAAGTCTGACACACACGCACACACACACGCACACACACACACACACACACACACACACAGAGAGAGAGAGAAACAGGTATAACCAGAGCTGGTGTTAATAGATTACATAGTAAAGAATAAAAAAACAAATAACCAGATTGCAGTTAATGTTAATATTTTTGGGGTTTTTTTGAAAAGAATAATTGTGATAATTTTTTAGGATGGAGTGCAACATTTTCACTGTTTTAGTTTGAAGTTTCCAGATAATTAAAAAAATATATAATTCAACAAATTACATTATCAATTGTAAGCATTGTCGTGTAATGTGTATGCAGTGACTGACCACATTTCAGAATAATTTGAACCAACCCTGATCAGAACCACAAACTATAACCTGAAAATTCTTATGATAAATATGGAAAAAAATGCAAACCTTCTTGAAGACCACAAGATGTTTCTGCGCTTGGGACAGTCTCTGCCGACCCTGAGCAGAAGGTGGAATCAGGTGGATCAGCGCTAAACTCGATGAAAGGTCACTCTCCCGACCTGTAACGCGAGTTAAATATGTGGACATTTTCACTGTATCCACAAAGACTGCAGAATATTAATAGAGCAGAAACGGCAGATTTGTATCAGCACAAGAACCTTCAGCAGGCTGGTTTTTGTCTCTCAGAGTGTCCGTGTTTGGGATACAGGCTGCAATAAAAACATAAAAAGTCGTGTGCTGCTGATTGTGTCATTGATTAAAGCACAACACACACGACCCTGCGTTAATCTAACCCCAGCAAAGAAACCCAGCCAAATCTGAATGTCGTGGCAATGTGTCTAATTTGTTCTGCTGACCTGTTTGTAAAGAATCAGAAAGTGGCAGACTAAATTTAAGCAGACGTAAACAGCAGAACAAATGAACTTTGCCTAACACAATTTCAGTCCTTATTTATTTTTAGAGTGAGTCTAATTTCACCAGCCCTCACGTCTAGATAAGAAGACAACGTAGCTTTCCTCCTACACGTTTCAGTAGTGTCGATATTAGATCCAAGAGCGTGAGAACTCAGCAGAAAGTCAAAGAGTTGTAAGAGACTCCCACACGCTGACAATCAGCAGGTCTGAGTCTACGTTGGATCTGCTTTCAGAGAGAATCCACGTGGATTTGGTTTAACAGAAATGCACGCCGTTTGGGTATATGATGGCTAACATTTTTTGTTGGAAATCCAAGCAAATGATCGCAAAGAGTCATACTCTTGTCTTTACTCTTTGCCCCTGAATCCATCCATGATGTGGTGATAGCTCACACAGATGGCACGCTACACGATGACGCAAGAGTATACTTAGATTGTTTTGCCAAATGTGCAGCTCTGGTTGCTCTCTTAATTTAATTGTAATAATTTGAGTTGGCTATAATTAGTGTGTCCTCTTGCTTGTTGACTTTTCAAAAATGTGGGGAGAATGCTGTGAAGTCAAAAACGGAGGCCTCTGCATCATTAGTCTGCCTCAAATGTTTAATTAGGACCGTGTATTTATTACTGTTCCGCCATCCTTATGCTGTACATTTCTGCGCTGCTAATTAATCCCAGTAAACGCAACAGACGCTCTGACAGAGCTCGGCTTATTTATTAGGAGGAAACGCTTGGAAACTAGGAAGCAGGCCAGGAGAGGTCGGAAATCCACCGAGGACTCTAAACATCCACTTTGGCTGTTTGAAGGCAGTGCAGCTAAATATTTAACACGACTTAATGCACCGTGCTGAGAAACAGACTGTCAGATCGTGCAGAGATCGCTCTCCACTCTCACACATCCGTTCTTCCGCCAGCTCCCTGACCATGCTGGCGAGCCAGAGCATTTTTCAAAGCCGGATTTTGCTCTCCCGAAAGAGGATTTTTCTCCTCGCTGCCATCTCTCATTGTCGAAAGAACACCAATTCAGAACCTCACGACCCGTAAAAGCAGCAGCTTGTTTATATGCAGATGCACGGACACAGACAGGTGCACCGAGTTCTCATGAGTACTGTTTTCTTTCTAATTGTCCCTTTGGTCTGTTCTTCTTCCGGGCTGTGCGACTCTTACTGAGGAATAACTGAAGAATGGTTTTGTCATTGGCAACATGTGACCTCACGTGACCTCGCGAGTTACCAAGTCATATTTTCTCTCGCATCATTTTTACCGACTTTGCAGTGTCTGGGATCTTGTAGCTGATTTTCTCTTCTCCTTGCACACGATCCTACATAGTAAAAATAATTCCACACGTTCCTTACTGATGGAATAACTTTAAACGCTCTTCTCACTCTCGTGATGCACTTTTCTTGTCTTGCATTTAAACTATGTATAAGTCATCTAGTCGACATGGAAACTGAAAATAAAGCTATGAATAGCTCACAGTGGGTGACGAGGTGGCTCAGTGTGCATCTTCCTGGAAAAGATCTCCTTGTGACCAAACATCTGCTTATTTGAAGTTTCTGCTGTTACTTAACAACCAGCCAGCTGAGACGTTGCTGCTGTAAATAATCACGAGTTATTTCAGTATCTTCTCTTGAAGTCCATTTATTTTTTTCTCGGGTAGAAAGTGGAAAGGTATTATCATCTGCTTCCATAGAGACGTCTATGAGTAAGTTACACAGGTTTTTGCTTTCATAATCATTCCCTGGACCCAGACGGAAGGAAGGCAAAGTTTGCGTGGGGCGGGGCTCTGCTGGGCGCCGGGCGGCTCTTGGGCGCTTGGGGCCTCGTGCCTGTGCTCTCGGCTCGTGCTGGGGGGGCCGGTCTGCCCGGGGGGGTGGGCTACTCACTGCCGTGGGCTCTCTGGGCTCCTGCCCATTGGCTGTGGGGGCTCCGTCCGTGGTCTTCCTCTCTCCTACTCTGGGGGCGCGCACGGTTGTCATGGGATGTGCGGCGTCTGATCTTCTGAGCTCCTGGTGGGCTGTGGATGGCCCGATTCCTTGGGGTTCATCCTGGCTTACCTCTAGGTCCTGAGGGGACTGGTCGCGGCTTCTTACCACCATTATTGAGTATGTTCCATGACAGAAGAACATGCACACACACA
>VUQK01001091.1:3480-23297 GCA_015106715.1 Bujurquina vittata | reverse complement strand
TCATAATCATTCGCTGGACCCAGACGGAAGGAAGGCAAAGTTTGTTCAAGCACTGCTGCATCTCACTATATCTTCCTAATCATTTAAGAAAACTCTTTGCATCCATCTGTTTTTCAGACATCTCACCAACAACTGGTCTGCTTCAGATTTCAGGCAGGTGCATCGCTGTTGACCCAAGTAAGTTCAATGCTGAGGCTGAGGACATTCATACAAGTGGTTCTCATGTTTTAGCTATAAGCTGTTCTCTGTTAGCAGTGTTTTAATTACAGTAACTACTGCCTGCTCCACTCTGTGTGCAAGGGGAGGGGAACACACACACACACGCACACACTCAAAGAGCAACGAAGTCTGCTTTAAAAAATGTGCTTTGAAGTTCACTTGAGTGAAGACCCCAATACAAGACATTGAGCCTTTACCACCGCCACAGAAAAAAAAAAAATAAGAATCCAAAAAAAAGGGGAACAGAGAACAACAGGAGTGCAGAAAAAGTGACAACTGAGAAGGGGAGAAGCCCGACGATACACACACAAGGCTGATTCAACATTGGTGAAAACACTCAAACAAGGGGTGAAACTACTGAAGGCCAGGCAGACGATCACAAACAAAGGAAGCAAACAGGGAAAGCAATACAGAATAAAACTGGATGCAATGGAAAAGGCCGGGAACACAGACAACCGAAAGGATGGTAGGAAACAAACAACTCCAAGCTTCCTCGTGCTTTTCTTGGTTCCCTGGGTGACGAGCCATAACAAACTCCATGTTTGAACATAAGGATGCCCATGAGTGCACGTGGCACTGATCTGATCTGCAAAATATGAAGTCAACCCCATTCTCACCACGTTTCAGTAACCTCTCCTCAGCCGTCCCTTGGTCACCAGTGCTGCTGTGCACAAACGTGGTACAAGATGCATTGAGCACAAATCTACAAGGATCAAGGTTGTTGTCCAGACCGGTTGGAGCGTGATAAACATGGCTGCTTGTGTGAGACAGAGAGGCCAGTCGAGGCAACTACGCCTCAACAAATTCCTTCAGATGGATGGAAAAGATAAGAAACGCTGAATGCGTGTGGAGAAGTTAAATGGCCTATTTAGGATCGCATTGATGCTTCAGAAATCATCACCTTGGACTTTGCACTTTTATATTTGTCAAAGTTTGATGACTGGGTTAGACAAGTTGCATTTTTCCGTGTGTGTCCTGGGTGTCTTTTTATTGTCATTTTTTGGATTTGAATACCTTTAGCACTAATTACTGTGTAGTGTCTGATCTTCAAACTGCTATGTTAAACTCTGTGTTTTTTATGGTTTCTTCCTTTAACAACAAGGCCTCAACCTTAAGTCCGAATTGACCTTAGCAGAAAGGAATTTCCGATGGGCCCCCTTTTGGGCTCTGCTGTCCCCTAAATAAGAAACTGACCATTCATTCATATGGTAGACAACTTTATGATGGTTGAAGTTGTGTCCACCCCTACATATGGTAAAAGTTAGGAATGTGGGAGTTGGCCAGAAGGGAAACAGTATATAACCTTTGCACTCCCTTTTCTGAACTGAGTTGGGACATTTGGCTGAGCCACTCCCGGGGACTTTGTGAAAGTACCTGTTTGACACTGTCTGTTTTGTGATAAAATATTTGTTGCACAAGACGTGTCGGCGAGGATCATTTCTCCAAGAAGCACACTCGCCAAAGAAGATACGGGAACTGGAACACAAAATTTGTTTTGTGAGCTCATTGACCCCTTGACCTACATACCCAGTTGAATCCAATTAGGAGGGTTAAAGTGGCCAATTGCAAGTGTTTCGCATCTCCTCTGAAGAGTGACAACACGGGAGCATCAAAACAACTCTCAGTTGAGCTGAAAACAAAGATTGTTCAATATCATAGTTTAGGGGAAGGATATAAAAAGTCATCTCCGAGATTCCAGCTGTCAGTTTCCACTGTGAGGAACATAGTGAGGAAATGGAAGACCACAGGCAAAGATCTAGTTAAGGCCTGAAGTGGCAGGCCAAGAAAAATCTTAGATAAGCAGAGGCCGAGGATGGTGAGAACAGTCATAATCAACACACAGAGCATCTCCAGATGGTGTCACTGTGCATCGTTCAACTATTCAGAGCACTTTGCACAAGGAGAGGCTGTTATGAGAGAGTAATGAAGAGGAAGCCTTTTCTGCACACACGCCACAAACAGAGTCGCTTGAGGTGCATTGTGCTAAAGCACATTTGGACAAGCAGTTTCATTTTGGAATAAGGTGCTGTGGACTGATGAAACTAAAACTTATCATTTGGTTATTTGGACATAACAATGGGCGGTACGCATGGCGTAAAAAGAACTCAGCATTCCAAGACAAACACTTGCTCCTCACAGTAACATCTGGTGGCGGTTCCATCCTGCTCTGGGGCTGTGGGGCAGTGCAGGTACTGGGAATCTTGTTAAAGTTGAGGCTCGCATGGATTCCAGTCAATATCAGCAGATTCTTGAGAACAATGTTCAAGAATCAGTGACAAAGTTGAAGTTGCACCGGGGCTGGATGCTTCAACAAGACAACAATGCTAAACGCTGCTCAAAATCTACTGCGGCATTCGTGCAGAGGAACAAATACAACGTTCTGGAACGGCCTTCTCAGTCCCCAGACCCGAATATTATTGAAAATCTGTGGTGTGATTTAAAGCGGGCCGTCCATACCCAGAAACCATCAGACCTGACTGAACTGGAGATGTTTTGTAAAGATGAATGGTCCAAAATACCTTCAGCCAGAATCCAGGCTCTCAATTGGAAGCTATAGGAAGCATTTAGAGGCTGTTATTGCTGCAAAAGGAGCATCTACTAAATATTGATGTCCTTTTACTGTTGGAGTGCCCAAACTCATGCATCTGCCTAATTTTGTTTAAATAATTATTGCACACTTTCTGTAAATCCTATAAACTTCATTTCACTTCTCAAATATCCCTGTGTTCATCTGCTATATGAAATATTTGACTGAAATTGCTGATCCGAACAACCAGTGATTTATAAAAGATTTGTGATTAACTTCTTTCTCAATGAAAGAAGCCTTATGACTCTCATCTGTCTCGTTGACCATCCTGAAAATATGGCTGAGGTTTGATATCAGGCTTCTGTTTCCTGCTGCCGAGTCTGTGTTTCTTTACACTGCTGCAACTGCTACTGTATATCCAAGATTAAGAGTGGAGCGATTAACTAAAAGCTACAAAATGACTGCTCCAAAACGAGCCTATTCAAGCTGCAACATTCAAATAGAGGAGGGGGGGGAGGGGGGCATAGAGCGAGAAAGAGATGGAGAGTGAGTGTGTGTGTGTGAGAGAGAGAGATGAAAACTGCAGCAGGAGCAGAAACAGTTGTAATTAAGCACTAATTCTAAAAACAGTGAGGCAAAGGCATCACAGGCAGGTTACCTCAGGTGGATAATCCGAATGCTTCCACAAAGCCAGGAAGAAAAAAATAAAACATTTACATTTCAGATTCAAGAAGTAGTAATTAGCTCGCAGCAGAAAAGGCTTTGCTGAATGCTACAGCAAGCTGCTCACGCACCCACCAGGTGACACAAAGTGGCTATTAGGTGTTAGATCCAAAAGCAGCAAAGCGGAGAGAGCAAGAGGAAGCCCCATAATAAGAACAGTAACAAGGCAAAAACACCGAATTACAATCCTGCTCTATAATATTAAAGGCAGAATCATTGCCAAATAGTTTGTCCTGTTTCTGTCTCCCCTCTTGTGCTGCCTTTGTGGTTATAGGAAAAATATGTGGGTGGGCTGGTGGGGTTTGCATTCACAGTTCCACGTATGATTCGTTTGATCGGGGAAAGATTGCTGTGAACATGTCCAAGAAGAAAACAAGTCTACTACTAGAAGTCATGTCAAGTGACACTATCATGCTCATTTCCAAGTCCATATTCTTATTCTTCAGTGCTTACTAAAGTGTATTTGCCTGATTAACAGTTCAAAATAAGCCTTACTTATACTGGGCATTAGTGCAGCCCGTCTGCTCATCCATCATGTGAAACAAGCTACTTTAATTTGGATGTGTTTCCAAATAGCCCCTGTACGTAAAAAGGGTTACTTCAATTTTAACCTTGACTGTAACTTATTTACTGTAATCAAAGGTATAAATAATGATTTCCTCATTATCTCTAATTTTGGCTTTGTTTGAGATGAGCTTTCCAGATTGTTGCATTTACAAAGGAAGGAAATCATAATCATACGTCCAGTTTGAGCAAGACTACTTCTTCCCTAAATGTTGAACAACTGAGTTCATTTGTCCATGTTTTATGTTATTAATTATGTTGTTAATTTTCTGTGCCACTACATACAGTATATGGCGCTTTATCTGTCTTTTGAGGGTCATGATTATAATAATGAGGCTGCTGCTTTATTGCAGGAAAGAGAATTCAGGACTGTCACAGCACAGTGTGTATTAGACCCACTAGTCCATGTCAGCTATCTCGCTTGTGGGCGATGCCATGATACCATCTTGGGAACAAACCCAAGGACACAGAAAATGAGCAAAAACCATTTTTATTGCATTGAATTGTGTTTTGGGGTGTTTGAGAACATTGGCATGTCTGACCTTGGTTTGAGCCCACTCTCACATTTGATTAGTTTTTATTCTCTGTACAGTGTTATTTAAATCTATCCAGGTGTACTAAACTAGTGTCACTGATTGCTTATAAGTTATAATCAAAATGAAGCACAGAATGGTGTTTGGGGTCAGAAGAGGCACACCAGCAGGTTTTTGCCAAGAGGACCCCCTAACAGGTCAATCTGTCCTTGGGAAGACTCTTTCGCCAATGAGTGTAATGGACCTCTTTTTATTGACCGCTGCAGCAATTTAGACCTCCTGCTTAGGCCCCCTGACACAGCACATTGGCAATACAACAGAGACCTGTCTATATGGTATAAAACCCATTTACCACCATTGTCCCTCGGCTATGCTATTCTCATCCTCCTCCCACCCCTTCCTGCTTTATTGTCAGTCAACTTCCCCTCCAACAAATGTATTTTTCCCCAGTTTAAACTTTGATGGCCGCAGTGTGTCGGCAGGACGACCAAAGTCTGATGCAGGGGTTGGAGGTTTGGTGGGGGCAGTGGAGGTTGTGGTTGGGTAGGGCACTGAAAGCTTTGATTTTTGATCCTCTTCCCTTTTAGGGGGCAAGTGAGAGACTGGTGGAAGCTGCGCTAATTAATTCTGAGATCAATAAAGAGGGACGCAGCTATGCCTTCCTCCAGATGTGCAGGCGGTTCATTGATCAGCTTTGGGCGGTTCGATACTTCTATCCCTGTATATTCCCACTTTCCTTCCTCAAATGAGGAGCTGGTGTCATCCCACTGCTGCCTCTGATCTCCGCCATGTGACTCATTTCTACTCAATGAGAAGCAAGCTAGAAATAACTAATGCTCAGATGTGGAGCTGCACAAACGGAGTTTTACTGTTTCTTCCTACTGACTTTTTCTTAAACGCTCATTAGAAACCCAGTGTTTTCTTTTGTCAGTAAGGTGATTTGCAGGCATCTCTGCAGAGCCTTTGCATCCATAAATACATTTGGCCAGCTCGTGGCTGACGTGTGGCTCACCGTGAGGACGGTAGACACCGGTGCATTTTTTCAGATGAACAAAGCAGGCCTGCTTGCTAAATGATGACCAGGTATACCTGGGAGTCAGTGATCCAATGTAATTAGAGTGATTACAGTCATCAAATCCCTATAGAAGCGCTCTTTTCTGTCCAACCAATCAAAGACACATGAAGCAGTTTAGCGATGAGATGGAGTCGGAGTTCACTGCATCAGGACTAATGCATTTTAGTTTTGAGGCCAAGAGCAACTAGACTGGCACAAGAGCAACTAGACTGGCACAAGAGCAACTAGACTGGCACAAACCTACAACGTCTATTGCTTCATAACCACAAATAGAAAAGATGTTAAGTTGGAGTGCTCACTTAGTACTTGTGAGGTTTGGTCTGCTCTGGCTCTGATAATTTATTATATCTATTCAGATTGGGCCACACGGCACAATAATAATAACATCAGATCAATCAAACTGCTACATTACTCCGTACTTATAGTCCATGATGCTCTGATGTTTTAGAAAAAATGAAGACTTTTGGAAATCATTTTTTCCAAAAGTCTCATTGGCTCCCTGTTAAATCCAGAATATAATTTAAAACTCTTCTTCTCACATACAAGGCCTTGAATAATCAGGCTTAAAGACCTCATAGTACCGTATCACCCCAATGGAGCACTTCGCTCTCAGACTGCTGGATTATTTGAGGTTCCTAGGATACTTAAGAGTAGAAGCCTTCAGCTTTCAGGCCCCTCTTTGGTGGAACCAGCTCCCAGTTTGGATTCGGGAGACAGACCCCCTCTCTATTTTTAAGATTAGGCTTTCCTTTTTGATCAAGCTTACAGTTAGGGCTGGATCAGGTGACCCTGAAGCCTCGCTTAGTTACTGTAATAGGCCTAAACTACTCCACGATTGGGTTTGAGCCTGTACTTGATGAAACCTTTGGAAACACTGTCACAAACACATCTGCTTCTTTATTGTCACTCCTTCCCTGATTTGTCACTCCACTATCATGTGACCTGTTAACGTGCTCTTTTTATTGTGAAGGAAAAAGATTTAATTACAGGGGGTAATTGTATATTATATACAATCAGACACATGCAGCGCTACTGTGAGTAATAAACTGTGCAAAAATGAATCATATAGAAAAAAATGTTCAAATAAAACTCATATATTTTTTTAAAAATCATCAGAATGTTCAATAAATGGCAATTATTTCATGGTTCAGGCTGTACGGGGTTAATTCAGATGGTATGATGGAAATTTTTATAGACTATATAAAAATATATTAATGTACAAGTAACTTACTGTGTAGTATGCATTGTTTCTTACAAGCACAACTTGGCATTAAAGTGCAAACACGGCCTCAGTGCATTCTGTGTAATGGTGCTGAACACATTTCATCCAAGTGATGAGGCTCATTTTCTGAGTATGTCTGGCGATAGAAAAACTTCCCTTCCTTCCATCCTGCACACAAACATGCATCCACACTAAAACCCTCTTAAGTTTCTGTTCACCTGGGAAATGCTCACCAGTTTTTTTTGCTATAAACCATCTAAGAGGCTCAAAAGATTCACAAAGCTGCATGCAGTTATCTCGTGACTGTGAGCAGCCTCTGTCACATTGCATGTCGTCATTTCATTCATTATTAATATAAAAATATTGGAAAATTCAGTTTGAATATTAAAGAAACATGGAAGAATCACTGGCGGGGTACTTTTAAAATACTGCCCTCTTAAAAAAATCAAGAAGAAGGAGCCAAAAATAGTGTTAGATGTGCGAAAACACCACTATAATAAGCACAGAGGGAAAAAAGTATTTGATGAGAGTAAAACTGTAAATTTGTACAGTTTTATTTGAAATGCATTGTATTAAATTGCATGGTGTTCCTTATAATGTGCTAAATGTGAGCGTGTATGCAGACACACCAATGCCGGCTCATCATTTCTTCTCACGGATGTTCCCGCAAACACAATGTACTGAGGTCTAATAATGACAAAACTATTACATGCGTTCAAAACTGTGCTCACATTTAGCTGGAATGCAGGTCAGGAAGTTTAATGGGAAATTAGCACCAGGCAGCACACAATCCAGCATTTCCTCATTGCGTTAATGGAGAATCTGGGATGCTTTGAATCTGTCAAAAATATTCCGTGTTAAAAACATTCCTGAAATTGTCATATCTACAAATGATGCAAAATTGTGTATAAGTGACGCATAAACACCCTTTACTGGTGCCCTATTTCATGCATTTGCACCCGACTAACATCATGCAGATTCCTGGGAGCAGACTAGACAAGAAAGCCCTGATCATCCAACAATCTGCCAAACGCTCTTGAAAAATCAGGAATTTTATCACACTGGCTCCTCTCAGTGGGTAAACCTCCTCTCCTGCACATCTGTACTTCTGTGTGGTGATTGACACACTTTTTAAGATACTTGACTCCTAAGTTATTCCCAGAGTTGTTGTCAACTTCATATAATCCCAGACAATGAGTTAAGGCGTCTTTAGGCACCGTACCATCACTCATTCTTCTTGTCAATGAAGTTCTGACTCTGCTTGATGTTTGAGTTCATTGCAGTCCTGCAGCCCTATACCTCCTTAAAGGTACTGTGTGATGGGGTTTGAGGAGTTCCCATGGATGTTTTGAGCTATTTTACAGGAAATCAATCTAGAGCCAGCTTCAGCCACTGACTGGTTCCTTTCCAACAGCAGATTTGTCATTTGCAAACTTCAGTAGCGTGAGACATTTACCTTGTGTAAGAGGGAGAGAGAGGCTCGTCTGCACAGCTCAGCCTGTTACAGCAGACGGCAGCTGTCCGACCTGCGCTGTCACATATGGTTGATACCCCATGATGCAGTTGGGCCAATTAAGGGCATCTCATGAGAGCATTTGGGATCTTGTGTGTTGACTGAAAGCACACATGCACACATACTGTAATATCTAAGGTGATTCTGACAGATTTCTTGACAGCGTCACATGGAAATCAGTGAGCATTAGTTGGTGTAAATATGAGACCAAAGATTTCAATTCAATTTTATTTGTACAGCGCTAAATCACGACAAACGGTTTCCTCAAGTCGCACTGTACTGCAAGGTAAAGACCTCACAATAATTACAGAGAACCCAACATTCAAAATGACCCCTACGAGCAAGTATTTGGTGACGGTGGGAAGGAAAAACTCCCTTTTAACAGGAAGAAACCTCCAGCAGAACCAGGCTCAGGGAGGGGCAGTCATCTGCCAGGACCGATTGGGCCCGAGGGGAGGGAGAGACAGGACAAAATACATGCTGTGGAAGAGAGTCAGAAATGAATAATAACTGATAAAAGAGATTCAAATGATCTGAGCAGCTTTAGTTCAGCCTTTAGCCCAGATATGCATCGTGCAGTAGATCCAGCGTGGTGGCATCAGCATGAAGCATGACCTCTTGCTCCACTCCCAGGTGCCCCATTAACCCTTTATACAAGCTAATGAGCGCTCCTGGGGGAAGCTCGCAGAGGGAGACACTATTTTTATTGCTTCATGCTAAAACAGCTCACTGCTATCTATTTGCCTCTTCACTGAAGTTTAATCTGCTCACTATTTTGATTTATTCTGCTTGCTTTCTCAGACGTACCATGATTTTATTTATTCATTTATTTTGTGGGAGACTATGCTTCCTTTCTGACAACTAGATTGAAAAACTGAAGCCTTCTTCTTGCCTGTGTGTTGAGTAGCTGGATTCAGGATGCAGTCCTAGCTTTCCATTTAAGCTGGATGCAGGAAACAGCCAGTGCATCTACCGCTTCCTCTAAATCTCCCTGATTAACACACTATCACGGTAGAGCATTAGGCTTTGGCCTTCTGGTGCTGAAACACTTGAATGATTAACCGTACAGTTTTGAACTGTAGACTAGATGCTTGGGTAAAAAAAAAAAACAGTTTAAAGGGCACTTTACTACCACTTTAACATGCCTTCAAAAATAAATGATGCTATTGTTGTTATTGGGATTAATCTAACACCATCACAAAGTCCCAGTTTATAAACTACTTATGTAAAAGGCCATGAAAACGGGTTGATGTAAATCAAGTAGATTAAGTAGACGTTTAACTGAGAGACAGAAAACGAATCCACAGCCACATTTTGGTCAGCCAAGACATTTTTTGTCAAATTTCAAGCTTAAAAAGATGATGCCTTGGTTTTAGCTTCTCCAGGGGACTAATTTGCTAATTCCTTTCAGTCTGATTTCTTGCTTTCATAAATGCTGGACTGCAAACAAACAAATTAGTCAATAGAGGAAAATACTTGGCAGATTAAAACTAATTAGATCAATAAGAAATAAATAAGCCGCAGTTCAAGAGTCATATATTATGTAAATTGTGTACAAATCTAATCAAAACTACTTTGGTATTGCCACCTGTGTTGCTAAAGATTCAAACCAAGCGTATAATACATTTATGAAAGGTGGAATTTTTCTGCTGTTAGCCAGTAAACATATAATTTGTTGCATAAACATTACGGTACATCATTATTTTGACGATCGAGCGCCCAGCAGCAGACACGCATGCGTCCTGGCTCTGGGCAGGCAGTGGGATGTAGCGCCGCTGCTGTGGTTCAGTGCGCCCCGAGCATCCAGAGCGCACGGTTACAATGAGCTTCTCCATCGGTCCGACTGAGAGCCAGCGTCAGTACCGACCTCCGAGCAGCAGACACACCGCCACCGACACCAGCTCCGTCCGCCCGCAGCAGGATGCCCGGGGGAAAGAGAGGGCTTGTGGCACCGCAAAACACTTTTCTGGAGAACATCGTCCGGCGTTCAAGTGGTGAGTCCGCGCGTCGGAGCTTGTTTTGGATTTGGTTTTACCAGATCGCTCGGACTCGGGCTTTGCTGGTGTACTGTGTGTGTGTGTGTGTGTGTGTGTGTGTTTATATCAATGCAACCAGGAAGGCTTGGATAAAGTCACTTTATACCTGCATTTATTTGGCGTTTACATCAAGTAGAGTTTAGCTGATGCCGGTCAAACCTGAGCTGCAAAGCAGAAATAAAAAGCTAATTTCACAAAGAAATGTTTCCCATCATATCGAAAATCATTTGCACCCTCAACTGTGTAGTTTACGCAGCGCGTTTAACTTTCCACGATGGATTTGTGAGTTTTTGCGAGACCAAAGACGGAGTTAATTGTTGATTATAATTAAAAGTTTTTTTGGTCATTATATCACCTTTTTAATATAGTTTGTTTATAATGAGCTCAAGCCATTTCCATCAACGTCTCCACGTTATTATTATTATTATTATTGTTATTGCATTATTTTAACTGGGAAACAAATTAAAACGACTACACGAGAGCTTTTAAAATTTTAATTCCGTCATTATATAATACTGTAGAGCTGCGTTTGGTGTCTTAAAACGAAGTGAACGATCTGATTGGGGGTAAAGAATAAATAGCTGCTTCGCTTTTGTCCCTACCTTACTTTGTTAAGTACTACTCAGCATTATTGTTGACTGTCTTTTCCCCTTTTTGTGTTCTTTGCCATTTTCCTCTCAATCTTTGCTGTAAACTGCGCCTACACTTGGCACCGGTCTCTCCTCTATTAGATTGATTGCTTTCCTTTATCTTCCCAGAAAAGTGTGCGGAGTAATTGAAAGCAGGGGATGTGGACTGAGCTGGTTGAGCCTGGGGATCCAGAGAGGCGTTTCTGTCTCTTGTTGATGAAGCTGAAGAAACATTTGCTGTCCTTCTTTTCTTTCTTTTTTCTTTTTTAAAGAAGTCACAGAAAACACTGTCCTGGATGATGCGAGTAGATGTGGATGTTGTGCTGACATTGTTCTTCGGCCTGTCAGCTGCTCCATCCCTCAGGAATGGTACTTCGCAGGAATGACGGATGGAAAACAAAATCCATCATAAACCGTCTTAGTAAGGCACTGGACTGTCACAGAAAGCTTCAGTACACCTCGGCATTGATTCTCTGACCTTCTAGTGGAGGGCCGGAGCATTTTTCTTCCAAAAGATATTCATTTGATGTGGTAATGACGGTGGTGGAGAGAGCTGTCGCATAGGTCCAAAAGCGCTCATTGTTATTCAACTGAGTGGTGGTCTGGTGACTGTGAAAGCCTTCGCACATGGCTTACATCATTTTCAGATTTGGTGCTCACTCGTGCCCTATAAAAGTGAGCGTGGTCATCCATAACATTGACCACTCCACTAGTGTAGAAATGTTTCATCACAGGATAAAGGTTGCTGACCTGAAAACGCACCAATCGCTCTTCCTTCTAGGGGGCAAGCAGAGCCAAACCACATCAGCAAAATACCAATGGCAATGGCTCCCTGTACTATTGGGGTCAAAGGGTTCAGGTTTTTCCTTTAATTTGTCACCTGTCTGGTCTGTAGCGCACACCGGAGGAATGCACGATGTGTACTGGGTCTCAAAAAGATGTAGAGAAAGACCCAAGTTTAAAGATGTGGTCCGAGTGTTCAGCTCGGTCAACTCAAATATAATTCCCCCCTGTTTCAGACACTGTTTGAATACACTGATCTCTCATTATACACTTCCCCCAAATCAGAAGCAGGTTATCAATAAAACAATCTCTGCTTCGTCTGCATCCAGTGACAAAAACAGAGCAATTATGAGCAATTACTTATTTATTATATGCAGAATGTACTTCAATCAATTATTCATTCATTATTAATGAAGTCGAGTATTCTGAAGTCCCCAACAAAATGTTGCTCCAGGCAAACAGAAACAAGCACAAGTGGAGATGGAAGCATTAGTCAGCAGAAAATAAATGTGATCATTTGAGTTATTTTTACATTAACTTTACAATTGTAAACTTCCCCCTCTTTTAATAATAGTCCATAAACTTTAGCCAAGGAGAGCAGCTGCTAGACCTTTGGGAGTCCAGAAGATGCGGTGTCCATGTTTTCCAAAAAGAAACTTTTGACGTGTCTGATCACAGAACAGTTTTCCTACTTTGCCTCAGTCCATTTTAAATGAGCTTTGACCCAGAGAAGACGGTGACATTCCTGGATCATGTTCACATACAGAGCTTCAGTGTGCATTTGTGGATGGCACCATGAACTGTGTTCACAGGCAGTGATTTCTGATTCTGATGACAGAATCGTGCCTGATTTTAATGCTGTGCCACCTGATGGCCTGAAGACCACGCGTATCCGGTACTGATTTTTGCCCTTGTCCCGTGCACACAGAGATTTCAGATTACAGATTTTCATAATCTTTTGATGATATTGTGTACTGTTGATGTTGATATATTTCACCTTGAGGAACATGAGTTTGAAATTGTTCTATAGTTTGTAAACTTGTTTTTTTGCAGCACTTCTGCCTGTTTTTACCTCAGAGTAACTCTGCCTCTCTGAGATGCTCTTTTTATACCCAGTGAATAAAATATGGGTTCATCTTCTACTGCTGGCTGCTCCCTTTAGGGCGGTGATTCTGACATCCAGGCCTCGTGGGCCAGTGTCCTGCAGGTGTGTTGGCTCAGGGACACATCTAAAACCTGCAGGACACCGGGCCACGAGGCCTGGATTTCAGAATCACTGCTTTAGGGGTCGCCACAGTGGATCTCACCCTGCCCCTCTGCATGTCCTCCTTCTCTAAATCTGTAAATCTTCACTGAGGTCGTCCTCTTTTCCTCCTGCCCAGCAGTTCCACATCGTCCATCCATCCATCCATGCATCCATCCATCAATCCATTTTCCTCCGCTTGTTCAGTGAAGGGTCATGGGGGTACTGGAGCCTATCCCAGCTGCCATAGAGCGAGAGGCAGGGGTACACCCTGGACATATTCAACATCCCCTGTCCAATATATCCACTATTACTCCTCTGCACATGTCTAAACCATCTCAGCCTTGCTTTTCTAACTTTGTCTCCAAATTGCTCCACCTCCACTCTTCACCCTCTCTATAGCGGCCCTCACCTCCTCCTTACTAATCCTCTGCACTTCCTGATTCACTAAGTGTCCTCCTCTGGCTGTTCTGTTCTCTGTCTCATTTTCTTCATTCACGAGCTTCTCAAAATACTCCTTCAGTCTTCTCAGCACACTCTTGTCACTCGTTAGTATATTTCCATCTCTATCCTTAATTATCAGAACCTGCTGCACATCCTTTCCAGCTCGATCTCTCTGCCTAGCCAATCGATACAAGTTTATAGAGCTGCAAATCATTGCATTCTCTTTATTTATATTTTTTGAAGAGTCCCAGGATTTTTGCATTTGGGGTACAGCTGGTAGTCCAGCACTGCTAGGCAGCTCCTGATATTTCTTTATAAAGATGGCTAGAATGTGTTGGTATGATGAGGTCTTACACCACAACAAATTGGAAAACCTGAATTGTCTTTTTCATTGGGTCTTTAAATGAGACTTAAAGGTCTCATAGTTTGCCTCAGAAAATGAAATCAGAGCAGTTTGCTTATGAATAATCTACTTAAACTGGGCTTTAGTATAGTCCCACAATGGCTTTACAACTTTTCTTTAGGTGCCCCTGTCAGTATCTGCCTTCAGACAGCCATACTGGTTGAACCTCAGTTCAGCTAACTACATGGTTCTGATGAAAGAGGAGAGCAGGAAAAGGTCAAGATGATTCAAAGGGTTTTTTGTGTGTTGCATTAAGTCCTAGTCAGCACTTTAATTTCAAAGGCTGCAGTCATCAGGTTTTAAGCTCGAAACAAGAGGGTGATAAATTAAGTAACTCCTGTTCCCCTTTGTGCTGAAAACTCTGTTAAGTAATTGTTTGGAAAGAGACGCAGCCGATAGATGAGGCTAATATTGTTCTGGATAGTTCTGACCATCTCATGCTTTATCAATAACGCTCTGTGGTTTTCTGATTTTATCAGCACCATCAGCACACCATGGTAGGCCCATTTGAGATGATGAGAAGTGGATACAACGAGGTGAAGCCTGTAATTTTCAGCTGCTTTCATAGTCGCAACAAGAAGTCCAAGATATATAAGTGAACTTGCACCAAAATCCTTCTTGACGCAAGTCTCCCAACTTGGCAGCCATCTTGAAAGTTAAATACATGGAAATGGAAACGAAAGCTGCATGTATATAATCATCAACCAAATCTGATAAAAACACTGAGAAATTTTGCATTTAAGGTGCTGATTTCAGCGCAGGATTCTGCACTCACCTTAGCTATTTTTTTCTTTTTTCAGGTTTGGTTATCTAAATCCAAAATAATGGAGAGTGTGGACCTCAGTGAATTCATCAAAAACAATTTATGATAAATTATCTGTCCCAGAGCCAGTCCACAGTTTTTTCTAATTAATCACACTGGTAATTTGTGCTTACTGTGTAAAAAGAGCCATGTAAGTTTTTTCCTGACAACATACACAAGCATTTCAACTTTTAAGGACCAAAACGTCTGTGTTAGAAAGCAGGTGGGCCAGAGGTCATAACACCCCTGACTGTTGCCTGGGATAGTTTGTTGCCTCTTTTATATTTGGTCTTTCATTTTTAGTAACAGTTTGGGTACACTTAAACAAAATTACCTGGTTAGCTTGAGGACTTCTGCCTCATCTGTGTGCCAAAACCAGCTCACATCCCACATGCAGTTATTGACACAGCCACCAGACCTCCCCTATAGTTTGTAATGCAGTAACACAATCTACCCAATCCAGAATTGGGAGGAATGCTTCCAGCTAATCTGCTGCTGTGGCCCAGTGATACAGAAATATTGTCCCTGCTGGACTCCAGAGATTCCAGCCTATACTGTATCTGAAATGATTGTTCCACTGAATTGAGGAAAAAAATGGTTGCTGTCAAGTATATTTTGTTAGTGAAGGGGGACATAAAATCAAAGAAAAAAAAATATCATTTAAAAATCATTAAAAACCAGCCACAGGTAATACTTGGACTGCCAGCCTGCTGCTCTGAAGATACCTAATTTTATAAAAGGTCACTCTTCCCCCTTTGGATGTACTTGCCATGTACAAATGCCATGTATATCTTTTTGCAGTATATATGTGGTCACATGATCACTGGAATGCTTTCAGCTAATAAACAGAACAGTTTTTTTTTATATACTTTATTAAAAATCAAATATCACCCAGTCAGTGCTGTCCGCTGCTGTTATAATAGAGGTTTTCCCCTGACTACAGCAAGAACATTTTTATGATAGCTATTTTTTTTTATCATTAGATGGCTGACTGGTGAAATCAATCGAGTGTGCTGCTGCAGGGTTTTTACTCATCAGTCTGTAAATGCCCGAAAGAGCTGCTGACACACCTTCAGCAACTCATGCGCTTGTGTCTCACCACAGAAGTGTTATTGTCTTTTCAGAGCTTAGATGCTGTGTCACAGAGTTTTCCTCTCTGTTATAAACACAGAGAGGCGGAAACGCTGCACTGTTGTACAGATTTGGGGATGCACACAGTCTTATTTGATTGGCTGTTACAGTATCTTTTCATCCTAAAAGTCGTCCCTTCACCAGCCAACTAATTTTTGGAAGGGAGGAGGCTCTATGACTGATTACCTGCCAGAGTTACCAGGACAATATTTTTGGCAGGTGATGATGGGACATCAGTGATTTTGCATGCTTTGGCTTGGTAATTACAAATTGCGTAATACTGCAGTCTTGTTTTTGACTTTTCAAACAACCAATGAGTTAGCCTCGTGTGTTTTACAAGAAGGATTTGCAAAGAATTAACCTTAAAAGGAACATTTTGGATAATCACTAACTATTACAGTGAACCTTTATTTACTTTGTTAAAATGATGATATTGTCATTCTCTTCTGTAATCACCTGCTTTTTAATGGAAAGAGCCTTCAGAATGAAACAATTGTTACTATTTTCTTGTTTCGCATTTTGTTAGTGATTTCAGGGAGATGCAATCATCTGAGATCTGATGGGTTTTTGCTGAGGATGTTTAAGTGTCTAAAACACACAACAGGACACTTTGGGAGATGTGATACCGAACATTTTGACTTGTCTGCATGCAACTTCGGCATAACTGAACTGGACTACAACATCGCTGCTAGAAAAAAAAATGGAGGATTCCTTAAATTGGTTAGCTGGAAGTCCACGTTCTTGTTTAGCAGTTCCACAGCAAATACTGTGACGCAACGGAAAAGAAAACGTAACAGGGAACAGAGAAAACTGAACAGACTGAAAATTAGAATATAAAGTTATCTACGCAACACGGAGAGAATATATTTAAATTTCCTACACACTCAAAGTACACAAAAAATGTATTTAAGGGCTAAAAAAGTGGATTTTGCATGATGTGTCTCCTTTAAAAGATCATTTTGGCTTATTATGAATTGGATGTTATTTTTTTCATGTTTGTCGATCGTATCTGTGTTATAAAACTGTTCAGTAATATCTGGGCATGAAGCGTAATCGTGGCTGTAATCAGCTATGAAGTTTGGACCTTGATATGTATTTTTCAAAACAGGACTAAAAATTGTCACTGTGCAATGCTCTGGATGGCTTTTACTTTGAAAAGATTCAACAGCAATTCTATGAAGTTTTGGCTTACCTTACAGTGCTGCTGACTGGGTTGTGTTTGGTGGGTTGGATTGATGTATAATTCAGGAGGAATGAGAACTGGTTGGGTTAGGTGCAAGAAGTGATTCAGAAAACGCAGTAGGGCCAGAGCCAGGAGGAAATAACCCCTTCCCTTGGGCTATTTTAATTTCAAGTGAAGGAATAATCACGTGTTTTGTCATTTTGTTTTAGTCCTCCATATTTCTATATGCACAATTGCTCCTGCAAAAGCTGTACATCGTATAAAAATTAAAGATAATTGATAGCTTCACAGTCACTGTGACTGTTCAAATCTGTTAACCTTAAGAATGTCTGTGACCCCCCCAAAACAAACAAACAAACAAACAAACAAACAAACAAACAAACAAACAAAGATCTAACACAATGGAGACTGGTTGACAGCATTCCTGGATGATAGTAGCCTACATGAGATTTGCACAGCTAATTGTTAAACAGTCAAAACCTCCTGCATCGTTCTCCCTGGTGACCGAGCTATCACCATGCAGAATATATTAAATGAATTATTAATGTCTGTGTGGTTATAAAGGGAAAGGAGAAAGGGCAAGAAGCTGCTGGTGGTATTTTTCCTCTGGTTCTGCAGTCTCATCTACACTGTAGCTGTTGGTGGACTCATTCGGGTTGAACAAGGGGATTGGGGAGGTTTTTGATTTTCTCACTCATTCTTATAGATTGGATGTCTGAGGGAGGTTGTGATCATTCTTGTTTATAAGGTTATGTCCATGGTGCATTCTTCTATCTTCATTTTGTTCTAATAAGCACAGTTGACATGTTAAAAAAATCAGGTTCAGGTGACTTTTCTACCCAAAAAGTTGCAACAAATATTCACGATACATCTTTATTTATGGTTTTCTATCCAACAAGCTGACGGATAAAGAAAATGAAAGCAGTCATAAGCACAAACACAATATATAGCACACGGTAAACTGTAGCTTAATGTGGCAGGAGAAAGTACCTAAATGTTTACCTTCAACTATTTTGAGTCATCTTTATTAAACAACTTCAGCTCTTCTTATTTTGCTTGACTTAAGGTTTGAATGTAACTAACTATCATTAAGCAAGTAAAACAGGAAAGTTATACATAGATGTATGTATTCCAACATTTTGAATGGCCGCTCATTGGCTTTTTACATAAGCTAGAGATGGGTCTGTTTAAATGCCACTATATAGCTATTTTTTGTCTTCTTTTCTATTATTTGTATTTAGAGTAAAATATATGGGAGCTTGAGGGTGTTGCGCAGTATCTTAGCTGTTCCTATGACTGAGCTCTTCTGGATAGAAACCACTTTTGCCTTCACCCTCCACATCCTCTCTACCTCTTCTCTCAGCCCTCTCTCAGCTGGTTGCTTAACAATCACCAGTTTGTCTGTCTGAACTCTCAGGAGCTCAGTGGATTCCAGCGTGGTACTGTGATAGGATGCCACCTGTACAAAAAGTCCATTCGGGAAATTTCCTGACTACTAAATATTCCACGTTTAGCTGTTAGTGGTATTAGTGCTGGGCCACAGAGCGGGGTCAGTGCATGCTGAGGCACATAGTGTCTGGAAGTCGGAGCTTGGAACCACATCACTCCCAGTTCCAGCAGTAAAGTCAGAAAAGCAAGAAAAAGAATTGGTTTTATTTTGCTCCTTCCATTCACGCATCACTAGCAACACTGTGCAATCCTTGTTTTTTGTGCACACACAGTCATGGATAGAGCCGGGTCAATGATCTGCATACAGCGTATTTAGTGAATCATAAGTATACAACAGTGGCAAAGAAAAAAAACTACATTCTGCTTAAAGCCCCATAAAACCGTAGGCTGGCTGGGGTAAGGACCATTCAGAAGGTGGCATTTTATAACCTGGAAATGTAAAGCCTGGTGTCTTCGTACACATGCGATTAGTTTGGCCATGGATAGATGGATGCACGGCTTGACCTAAACTGTTTCACAACCACCAAGTTCAGTTTTAAGATGTTCATATCACATCAGTGTTACTGAAGTGCACAATGGGGCTTTCCTCATTTCTCTGTTGTAGTAAGCCCGTGGAACCCAATATCCATACCTAATCCTGACTGTCCCACACATTTCTATAACTAATTCGAATTTAGTAATTCTTCACTCAAATATTTTTTGCTAAAGTTCAGTTATTTTGCGAGCACCATCAGAGCAAACTACAGTCCTGAAAAACACCGTTATGTGGCTCACACTAAAAAGAGAGACACTTCACCATTTTGGCTTCCCTCCTGATTAAAGTTGTCTGCCACAAAGCTTTGAATTCATAAAAAAAAAAAAATGCTCAAAGGCCAAAAGTTTAAGAATGAATCTGCTCACACTACTACTGCAATATCAGTACCCGCTACACAGCAGCCCGAAAACCGTTACTACTGTGATTCAAAAATCATAACAGTCTGGTGACTTATCCCCCCTGAAAATCTACACAAGTAATAACTGAGCGAAATGAAAAGCATAGAACCAAAAGATTGAGATGATTCAGACTGACTGACTTAAAGTAAGTCTTACTCAGCTCTTTATCCCAAAGGGGACAAATAAGACTGCAGCTTTTAAGTTCAGAGTTTTTGAAGTCTGCCTTACTCTAATACTCGCTGCATGTTCGTTCAGAGCTATTGCTCGCTGTAATCATTCCTCCTTGTGTTGGCTGTGCAGAGTTTCCTCTTCAGCATGACTCTGCTGTTAGAAGTCCTTTCAAAGTAGGTCTTTTTTATGTAAAAAAAAAAAAAAAAAACCCACATTACTTTTTTTTTTTTTTTT
>VUQK01001077.1:1501-13684 GCA_015106715.1 Bujurquina vittata | reverse complement strand
TATTAGTGGGCTACGTACCACAGGCTTTCAAGGTGGCTGTAATTAAACCATTACTTAAAAGGCCTTCACTAACCCAGCTGTCTTAGCTAATTATAGGCCAATCTGCAACCTTCCTTTTCTCTCCAAAATTCTAGTAGTTGTAAACCAGCTAACTGATCATCTGCAGAGGAATGGTTTATTTGAAGAGTTTCAGAATTCATCACAGCACAGAAACAGCATTAGTGAAGGTTACAAATGATCTTCTTAGAGCCTCTGACAGTGGACTCATCTCTGTGCTTGTCCTGTTGGACCTCAGTGCAGCTTTTGACACTGTTGACCATAACATTTTATTACAGAGATTAAAGCATGCTGTAGGTATTAACTACTGACCCTGAACCATCCCTTAGTTATACTGCTATAGACCTAGGCTGCTGGACGGGGTTCCCATAATGCACTGCTTCTTTTTACTCTGTTTTTACTTTACTTTGTGTTAATCATTCTTTGCGTCTTTCCCACAGTTTTTTGGTCCTCTCTCCTCTCAACACCAACTGGTCGTGGTAGATGACTGCCCCTCCCTGAGCCTGGTTCTGCTGGATGTTTCTTCCTGTTAAATGGGAGTTTTTCCTTCCCACTGTCACCAAGGGCTGCTCATAGGGGGTCCTTTTGACTGTTGGGTTTTCTTTGTAGTATTGTTGGGTCTTTACCTACAATACAAAGTGCCTTGAGGTGACTGTCTGTTGTGAATTGGCACTATATAAATAAATTTGAATTGAATTGAATCCTGATGAAGTTCTGTCTGAGAACCCATGGACAAGGGCTTCTGCCAGACACTCCCAGTGCATCCATGCTATACATTTGGGCATGTCAGACCCATTCAGCATCTTTCACCACCATATGATCAAACTGACCACCCAATGGAAAGTAGTTGACAGCTCTACCTCTCTCGTCACCTGAATGTCCAGAACATATTTCATCATGCTGTACAGCCAGGATGCAGATTTACCATTCCACCACATCCCAAAGGTGCTCTTCCTGTTTGAGATATGGTAACTCTGGAGGCCACTTGTGTACAGTGAACTCGCTGTCACATTCAGGAAACCAGTTTCCAGTGATGCGAGAGTTTTGACATGGCATGTTATCCTGCTTGAAGCAGACATCTGAAGATGTGTTCACTGTGGTCATAAAGGGATAGGAAATACACAAGTAGGCTGCAGTTTTCAAATGATACTCAACTGCTATTCAGTTCTTGACTGACAGGAGTGGCACCTGCTATGGTTTTTGCTGTTGTAACAATCAGCATATTCTTTTAAAAGAAAAGTCCAGGCAGATTTAGAGGGTTTTGCATCTGAACTCTTCATGTTTTTATATTCATCAATTTAAAAAATCAATAACAAAAATTCCTCCTGAGCAGTAAATTGTGCAGAGATAAACTTGTTGCTGTCATGTAACATTTTATTGTTTCCCGTGCTATCTATGATATTTGTATAACTGCACACAACAACAATGTTTCCATAACAATTGTCAACATTAAAAAGAAGAACATGCAAGACTTGCACATTACATCATTAAGAAGTAGTATAAATTTGAAAGGAAAATTAACATCAAATGATTATATTACTTAGGATACAATATTAATTTTATTTTACTTTACGAGAAGAACTGGCCCTCACACTGTCTGCTGAGAACAGACCATCACCATCATGTTCCAGATCCCAACTGGTTTTACGAGACAGACACCCTTTCTAGTTTTAAGATTAGGCTTAACCTAACTTTTTGTTCAATGTATTTGATGATCCCGGGCCTCACACTGTCTGCTGAGAAAGATTCTGGCTCTGGACAAATTTAGTGGGACTAAAGTGTCAGTCACTGTCATGTTGCTTGCAAAGCAATTCTCTAGTTTGTGGTGCCTTAGGGCAGGTGCAGTTTTCATGCGTTGAGAGATTACGATCTTTTGGCTGGCCTGGGAAAAAGATGCCTACAATGCACTGTCTATGCCACCTCTGGGCAAATCTGATCACAATTTGATTTACCTTAGCCCCCTTTATAAACCATGTGTGATTAGAATGCCTCCAACCAGTAGGTCATTTCATAAGTGGACCCCAGAGGTCAGTGAAGCTCTGCAGGATTGTTTTGAGACAAGTGATTGGAAGTTACTTACTGACTTGCAGAGGTCTGATGATGACATAGATGGGGTAGTGGATCGTGTTACTGACTATGTGAACTTCTGCACTGATATGGTTGTGCCTATGAGGACAGTCCAGTGCTTTGCAAATAATAGACCATGGATCACAAGCAGCATCAAAGGCCTCTTGAATTTAAAGAAGGAGGGATTTAAATCGGGGGACCAAGACAGGGTCCTGAGTGTCCAACGATTAAGGACGGCTAGGAGGGACTTCGGAAAGGGTCTACAGGGGAGATCGCGGCACAACAACACGAGGGAGGTATGGAAGGGTGTGAAGACCATCACTGGATATAAGGATAAAAGGAGTGAGACTCCAGGCAGCGTCCACATGGCCAATGAGTTTAACTGCTTTTATAGTAGGTTTGACTCAGCTCCATCCAATGGGTCTTCCACTTCTACTGCTGTGACCTGCTCTGCTCCAGCCGGTAGCTGTGCCATCTCTGTGGCTGTGCCCTGATCAGCTTCACCTGGCGGCTGTTTACACGTATCTCTGCTGGTGTGCCCTTTTTTGACCCAGCCAGCAGCTGTCCCACCTCGGCTTCTGTGACCTGTTCTGCTCCAGCTGGTGGCTGTTCCACCACTGCTGCTGCGCCCTGCGATGCAACTGTGGCTGTGGTTAGGACACCTCGTGGCTTTTCTGTAGATGAGGTGCGTGCTGAACTGTGGAAGTTGGGGCCGGGGAAGTCTACTGGCCCTGATGGAGTAGCACCTAGGCTTCTCAAGGCGTGTGCATCTGAACCGACTGTGCCTTTGCAGACGTTCTTCAATCATAGCCTTCGCACTGAACACATCCCTGCCCGATGGAAAATGGCATGCCTTGTACTGGTTCCTAAAGTTGGGAGACCGGCAGGGGTCAAAGACCAGTGGCCCTGACGTCCGTAATTATGAAAACTTTTGAGAGGCTCTTACTCCGGGTCCTCAAGCCACTGGTGGAGCAGGCTTTGGACCCATTATAGTTTACCTATCAGGAGAGGATGCGGGTTGATGATGCAGTTCTATATATGCTGCACAAAACTCTCTCGTTCCTGAAATAGCTGAGGGGGGTACGTGAGAATGATGTTCTTTGATTTTACCAGCGCCTTCAACACAATCAGGCCGCAAACTCTTAGAGAGAAGCTAGAAGTCATAGGAGTGGGAGTTGATCCTATATTATGGATTGACAGTTACCTCACAGAGCGTCCACAGTACGTCAAGTTGGGCAGCAGCATTTCACAGACACTAGTGACCAATATTGGGGCTCCTCAGGGCACTGTTCTTTCACCTTTTCATTTCACGATTTACACCACTGACTTCACATATAAGTATGAACTTTGTCACATCCAAAAATACTCTGACGATACAGCAGTGGTGGCATGTGTGAAAGGAGCAGAGGAAGTGGAGTACAGAGAGCTGATTGCCGATTTCACAGCCTGGAGTAGGAGAAATTTTCTAATTTTGAACACATCTAAGACCAAGGAGATGATTGTGGACTTCTGGCAACAAAGACTTCCCCATATGCCCATCGTAATTGATGGAGAGAGCATTGAGGTCGTGCCATCTTACAAATATCTTGGTGTCCATATTGACAGCAAGCTGCACTGGTCAGTGCATGTGGAGGCAGCCTATAAGAAGGGACAGAGCAGACTCTACTTCCTGAGGAGGCTCAAAGCCTTTAGTGTATGTAATAAGTTCTTACACACTTTTTGCCAGTTTGTGGTGGCGAGTGTTATGTTTTTCAGGGTGGCTTGTTGGGGAAAAAGCATCACAGCGAGGGACCACAACAAGCTTGATAAGCTGGTCAAAAAGTGTGCTACTGTGATGGGTGGGAGGTGGTGGAAAAGAGGGAGAGGGGTCTCTGGCAGACCATCCTCAACTACAGCAAACATCCTTTACTGTAGACTGGTTTTGTGCCGTGACTTGTAGTTGCTGTCGGACAAATGAATTTCCCCACTTAGAGATTAATAAAGTATTTATCTATCTATCTAAACAAGTTTAGTAGGTGTGTCACAAGGTGTGGCAGGCAAGGTGCTGACAGGTACTCCCTCTGGTACTGTGTAGGATAATAACACAGGCGCAGCAATTTTGGGGGTTTGGGTTATTATCACTACCATTTTTGCTAACTAGAGATAAGTGTTGAATGAGGTATGTGATCTGTGTCTTTTGCTGTGGGCAGAAAGGTTGCCTTTATGACGCCTGTAACTCCATCTTGTGTTGGCCCACCGTTGTAGTGTAGCGCATCTTTTTCTGTGATCGATGCCTGTGTCATTCCACAATAGACGAGGTGTGCCGGTGCCTGCACCATTCCACTGTAGATGAATTGATCTGATTGCTAATTTTTTCTGTTGTAGATGTTGTTCTGTGGTGCCTGCATTGTTCCACTGTAGACGAAGGTACCCCTAACATTCTGTGCCTCTGGAGATGACGAGGATGAGGATTTGGATGAGGACCCACAGGGTGAAGGGGCCTGCTATTGGTCTCTGAAACATTATGGTGAAAGTACCTTCACCATCATGTTCCAGCTCCCAGTTTGAATTTATGAGACAGACACCCTCTGATTGTGAGACAGACATCCTCTGATAAAGCTTAACTTAACTTTTTCTTCAAGCTTATAGTTAGGGCTGTATCAGGTGACCCGAACCATCCCTTCAATATAGTATGCTGACATAGGTTTAGGCTGCTGGGAGGTTTCAATGAATATTTCTGCACCTCTTTTTAATCTCTTTATGCACCACTCTGCATTTAATAATACGTTTTTAATAATCTCTGGTTCTCTTCCACAGTATGTCTTTTATCCTGCCTCCCTCCCCTCAGCCCCAACTGGTCGCGGCAAATGACTGCCCCCTCCTTGAGCCTGGTTCTGACAGAGGTTTCTTCCTCTTAAAAGGGATTTTTTCTTTCACTATCACCAAGTGCTGCTTATAGGGAGTCGTTTTGACTGTTTTTTTTTCTTGTGATTTGTCGCTATATAAATAAAATTGAATTGAAATTTAATTTGTCTAAATTTACAGTACAGTAAAATAACACTAACTCCTATGCAGTTATGCAGGTCATCATGCTCTACAGTTAATCCTACAGTGCACTAGTACTGTAGGATTAAGGATAAAACATCTTGTATGTGTTAGTTGAAGGTAATTAAATGTTAACTAACACACAGATGACTGCACAACTATACATACTGTAAAATATAGTATCACTTATCAACCTGGTCTCTAAGAAGTTCTTGGCTGATTCCTGACCCTTCTCAGAATCATCCTTACCCACGAGGTGAGATCTTGCATGGAGCCCCAGACCGAGGAAGTTTAATAGCCATCTTCGGTTTCTTCCATTTTCTAATAATAGCATCAACAGTTCTTCTCCCCAAGCTGTTTGGCTATTGTCCTGTAGCCCATCCTAACCTTGTGCAGGTCTACAATTGTGGTGTCCTTAGACAGCTCTTTGGTCCTGGGCATGGTGGAGAGGTTGGAGCATGAATGATTGAGTGTGTGGACAGGTGTCTTTCAAGGTCAAACAGGTGCAGTTAATCCAGGTAATGAGTGCAGAATAGGAGGGCTTCTTAATGAAGAATCTGTCACAGACAGAATTCTTGCTGGGTGGTAGGCGATCAAATACTTATTTCATGCAATAAATAGCAAATAGGAGCCAGTGATCCAATTTAAAAATCATACAATGTGATTTTCCTGGATGTTCTTGTTAGATTCTGTCTCTCACAGCTGAAGTGTATCTACGATAAAAATTACAAACCTCTCCATTCTTTGTAGGTGGGAAAACTTTCAAAATAACCAGTGTATGAAATACTTAATTTCCCCACCGTATATACATAAATAACAACTGGTGTGTATAAAGCCAAACTATAGGCAGCTACTTCTCACCAGAGCTGGAAGGTTTCCTGCTGTCCTTTTTCATCTCCCAGAGATTACACTTCCTGAGGATCCTCAGGAAGAATAAGAATGTTTTTACTCTGTGCAGTACTTATCAATCTGCTGCTACTGTTGCTAAATCCAACATTTATCTATATCCATATCACACATATAAATCCCTACTTATTTTTGATAAGTGTATTTATTTACTGTGATATTTATCCCTGGCTGTTTAAATATAATTCCTTAGTTGTGTAAATAATTCCTTAGCTGTGTAAATTAAACAGATCTGTACAAATTGTTTTATTTATGGTTCATTTAGCTTATCTTATTCTATTCTATATCTTTATAATTTTATACTTATATTGCTGAAAAGTAGGAGAATCATCTGTAGGGTAGAATTTTTGTACGGTATTTACAATAAAAGCACCTTGAGGTGACTGTTGATGTAATTGGTGCTGTATAAATTGAATTGAATTGAACTGGTCATTGGTTTGGTGATGTCAAGGTGAGCTGTAACTTACTAAGGGTGGAAAGTCTAATATATAGTTTCCTTTCTTTGTAGAGGCAATATCACTCCCAAATCGACAATCTAATTGAGGAGACAGTGAAGGAGATGATAACTCTGCTAGTAGCTAAGGTACAAAAGTACTCTATACATTTATACCAAGGTTTTTGTTCTAGTTGAAAACTATGGCAATAAGACATAAAATGAAAACGGATACAAAACAAACACATAAAACATTCAAAGCTACTCCAGAGACACAATATAACAAAAAGGCTCAAAATGACAACAAATATAATTTAAACTGTTACTACTGAGTTTAAAGTTGAAACAAGAAACCAGTTTCCTATACTAATTACAATCGGTGGTAGTGCTGTGTTTCTCAAAGTGAAATAATTGCTCTGAGGCTTACACCTCTCTTGTCTTCTCCCATCTTTCTCAGTTTGTCGTCATTCTAGAGAGTGTTTTAACCAAGCTTTCCAGATATGATGAAGGAACACTCTTCTCTTCTTTCCTATCTTTCACAGTAAGTATCACATATATATGCATCAAAGACTGCCCCACTTTTCATCATATAAGGCCTTCTAGTAGTTTGTCTGACATCTTTCCACTGCAGTGCATCAGCGGAACTTTAGTGATGGGAAGCATCCAGAATACAGAGTAATAGGGTGCTGAACTCCAAATCTTAATATAACATATAGGGTGCTGGGTAGGTAAAATTTAAAAAATTAGAAGAAACAGCACTAGCACTCTTCACAAAGTATTACTTCAGTAGGTATACAAGTAAATGTGAAAAATTTCCTACGATGCATTCTCAATGTATGCTGGGACCATTGGGTTTCGATTCTCGCAACATCAGACACTTTCCCATGATGTTTCTTCTTCAATTGCCTCTTGTCACTTTCTATGTGTTTATACATCAGCCTGCATTTAATCATTGGTCATTAATGTCTGGATCTCTTCCACAGTCCCTGCCAGCACACATAGGTGGGCCCCATATAGGATAAGTAAGGGCACACATTATGGGCCCCATACGGGTTTGTCTGCAGTTTCCATGGTGGCCCTACATGGATTTGCCCAGATAGATATTAAAAGACCCTGAAAATGTGCTCATTTGGTTGACTTAGATGAGGCCCATGCATGGTCCATGCATAGCCTATGCATGTATGGGCCATCTGGGTCCAAATGTGTGCTGGCAGGGAGTCTGTCTTTTCTCCTGTCTCCCTCCCCTCACCCCTAACCGGTCACGGCAGATGGCTGCACCTCCCTGAGCCTGATTTTGCCAGATGTTTCTTCCTGTTAAAAAGGAGTTTTTCACTCCCACTGTAGCCAAGGGCTTGCTCATAGGGGTCCATTTAATTGTTGGGATTTTCTTTTTATTATTGTAGTATATTTACCTGACAATATAAAATTCCTCAAAGCAACTGTTTTTATGATTTGGTACTGGATAAATAAAATTTAATTTAATTCAACTGAATCACTCAGAAAAAGCCATCTTTTGATTTTCTCTACGGCATTGCTCATAGATTGAATGACCCTAGTTTTTTTTATGAAGAATTTACAGCACTTCTGTTACCTAGTAGAAGGCCTTCTAGCTTCTGTTCCTGCACTACTCCATTAATTCCTGGTGGAGGCTAAGCTCTCAGCCAGTGCCTTCAGCACTTGGTCCTGGTGCCACCAATAGCACCCATCTGCCAGAGCAGATTTGAGCAAATGCTGAGAAGATGTTCTAAGGAGTCTTGTCCAGAGCAAAGGGGCCAGGAATGTGTCCTACGTTTTTCCCAGACATAACGGTTTACCAGGCTAGGTAAATGTCAGAGATTGTCTGCACCAGGAACCAGACCCACTTGAAGTCTGCTTGCATGATGCTTGCGCAGGTAATCCTGCACTGGACCATACCCTCCGATCTTGTCCATGCTCCTTGCAGCCCCTCTGCTCTGCTCATTTGCTTATCGTCCATATGTTCCTGAAATAGAGGGTATCCTCGCTGACCTGAGTCTTTGGGAGATAGACTAAGCCTGCTCTACTGGGTGCCTACCAGTGTCTTGTTTCAGGCATGATTCCACCACCTGCACCTCTTTCGCAACCCTTAATTTTCTGCTTGTTCTAACCTCAGTGTCAGCAGATGACACTTTGCAGACCCTGGAGTACCTGTACTGGAGTGTTTCTCTTATGCGTACCGCCATGAATTCTTGAGTAAGGCCACTGAAAGCATTTCTCAAGCCATATAAAGCAAAACTTGTGATGCTACATGGAAGACTATTTCCGAAGAAAGCTACTAATTTTCCTTTCCAGGAACTCAACATTTGTTACTGGGACCTCATCAGTCCTTCATTATATTTATTAAAGGGCAAAATACAGAAAACACAAAATACAGAAAAAAGCCAAAATTCCTATAATTCCTATAATTTCAAAAATGGCCTGGACAAAATTACTGGCACCCTCAGTTTAATATTTGGTTGCACCCCTTTGGAAAAAAAATAACTAAAATCAATTGCTTCCTATAACCATCAACAAGCTTCTTACACCCCTAAACTGGAATTTTGGACCAATCTTCTTTTGCAAACTGCTCCAGGTCTCTTGTATTTGAAGGGTTGCCTTATCCCAACTTCAATTTTAAGATCTCTCCACAGGTGTTCAATGGGATTTAGATCCGGACTCATTGCTGGCCATTCATTTCTTTGCGCTTTTCGAAGTGTGTTTCAAAGTGTGTCCTGCTGGAAGACCAATGACCTTGGACCCAAACCCAGCTTTCTGACACTGGGCCCTACATTGCGACCCAAAATCCTTTGGTAATCTTCAGATGAGTTATTCAAAATAATTCAGCCTTATTCAAAATAATTCAGCCCTATTCCAAATAATTCAGCCTTATTAGTACAGCCTTATTCAACGTAGCATGGCCTTAGTCACAGTTATTATGGCCTTAGTCACGTTATTACATCCTTAGTCCTGGAAATTACACAGCACTTCATCCAATTTACTTACAGGGTAATTCCCTTTAAATTATCCGTAATCATGGCCTTGGGGCGGGCCGTAAAAGAAAACAAATAAAAAATAAGTAATGCAGTTTTATCCAGGTTCTGTTTTGACTTAATCAGTCAAATTAAGTGTTTCATTTTTCTTTGTGAAGACAACTGAGAATTAAGGTAGTGTTGGCGTTTCCATTTCAATCAGAAATGCTAGATGGATAGTCATCACTTTAGATTATCTCACACAAAATACTTTCACAACTGGTGGCTACCTGAATTAACCATTATTTATAGTAATAGTAAGAATTTATAAAACTGCTGTTTATAAAACCGCTATTCAGGCACTCAGACAATTATATATAGGAAGAATTTATGAGGAATAAGTTGTCATTGGTTCAATTTTTTGATTCATTAAATAATTGTTTTTATGTTAGTAATTTATGCTATCTATAATATCGTTTGGAGGAATGGAAAGCCTTTTTCAGCACTAAATATCCTAACAACTGTCCTGAATTTTACAAAAGTTGGGTTACTGAAATAGTGAGTGTATTTTTGCAGCTACTATCGCCACAATTCAAGCTGGCAGTTCAGCAGGCACTAAACTTTACAATCAACTATCTCTCTATGTCAATGTTTGTACTGAAAACTGGTCACACAGATGGTGCATTGACTCATTTCCTATCTTTTATTTCAAGGTGAAAGCGGCTTCCAAGTATGTGGATGTACCTGTAAGTACTCATCTTACATGTCCTCTGTGGTAATGCACAGTATCACAAAAGTGAGTACACCACAGACTACTTTTCATTGTGTCATTTTGTCAGTGTTGTCCCATGAAAAGATATACTTAAATATCTGCATAATTGTGAAGGGTGTACTCACTTTTTGTGATACACTGTATGTATGTACTGTATAGGTCCTTGTGACTTCATCCATTTACTGATTTGGTCTGCCAGATTTTAAATGGATTTTCCAGACTTTTGATGGATTTTAAATTTTCTTAACTAAACTCTGAAAATTTTAGTGACCATGTGGCCTAAAAATATCATGAAAAATTCCAGTAGTGTTAAGGCAATTCTGTGTTGTGTGATTAAACATACAGGTCCAGGCCATGGCAAGAATTTGTAATCCCACAGAATTGTTCATATAGTAGTTTCATGATGACATGTATGTGCCTGTAACATGTGCTTTTAGACAAAACAAACATGGTGGAAAACAGTGCTTGGATGCTGTCGGTCTGGAAATTGTTTGGCTGCAACAGATCAGATGTGACTAAAACATTTACTTTTTAGAGCATTTAAATATGAAGAAACAGGTCTACATGACCATTATTGCTTATTGCGTATTGCTAACATGGTAAAAGAATATGTCTAAGCAAGAGGATAGAGTCCTGCTTTGGTGGTTGTGTTGTGTATCTATCTGTTTCTTTCACCAGAGTCATCAGTCACTTACAAAAGCTCTGTCTTAATACCGATATCTCTGCAACTGGCATGATGAACAAGTTTTTTGGATGCAAGGAGCAGGCAAGACAACAATGAGCAATTAAAGATTTTTTTTAATTTTTTTTACAAGAGCAGAATTTGGAGTACACTGAATGGAGTGATATGTGACTGGGGCTGACCCTATGCAAGCAGTCTAGAAGAGTCTGTAAAGATGTAGAGAGTTAGTTAGCAAGAGTGGAAGAAGGGGGGCAATATAGTTAGGTGTGGGAAGTGTACTTAGTTTACTTGGTGTCCAGGAATGACAAGGAGACTGCTGGAATGGGCAAAGGAAACAGTTGGTCGCCAGGTGGTTGTTTGTGTGTTCGGCTATGTCTGGGGCCAGTTTTTTCTCCTTGGCTTGGAGAATCTTGTTCTCAATTTCCGTTAACAGACCAACAACAAGGTTTCATGTTTCGTGAATCAGGGTGACAGAAGATTATGAAATTTAACCATCCAAAAAACAACTGCTGCCTAGCCTGTCAGGAGTTCAGACATTAAGTAGTCTTTAAGTAAGACAGGTTCTTCTGTTATGGCAGCACGGTGGCACAGCGGTTAGCACTGCTGCCTCACAGTTAGAATACCATCTGGAAGGCCTGGATTTGATTCCACCTTTGCCCGGTCCTCTCTCTCTGTGGAGTTTGCATGTTCACCCCGTGTCTGTGTGGGTTTTCTCTGGGTACGTAGGTTTCCTCCCTCAGTCCAAAGACATACACTTACTGAGATTAGGTTCATTGGCTACTGAGATTAGGTTCATTGGCTACGCCAAATTGCCCATAGGTATGAATGTGAGTGTGAATGGCTATCTGTCTCTCTGTGTTGGCCCTGCAACAGGCTGGCGTTCTGTCCAGGGTGTATCCTACCTCTCGCCCTATGCCAGCTGGGATAGGCTCCAGCAACCCTGAAAAGGATAAGTGGAAGTGAATGGATGGAGGTTCTTATGTCCAGTCCAAACAATAAAAGGCTGGTCAGCCCCTCCAGCCAGTGTCTCCACACCTCCAAGTCTGGATTTTCTACATCACAATTCCCCTTTGCACGTGTTGACTGGCGAGAAAAAAAAAGCAAACAGTTGTAGGTTACTGTGTGGGTCCACATGCTGTGAGAAGACTGCCCCATCCTCGAGTCTGAGGCATCCACCTCCAAGATAAATTGCTTAGCTGGATCCGGATGAATTAGGATGAGGAGAGTGCTAAATCTCTCATCCTAATTCATCCGGATCCAGCTAAGCAATTTATCT
>VUQK01001072.1:13892-28463 GCA_015106715.1 Bujurquina vittata | reverse complement strand
GGGAGGGAGGAGGGGGAGGGAGGGCATGGACGAGGAGAGGAGAGGAGAGGAGAGGAGGTTGACTGGGGGAGAAATCCATTTAAATGAAAGGGAGAAGAGAGGCGTCAGCATTAGCAGTTAATCCACTGCAGTGAGAATGCTTTCTCTCTGCCTGCGGCCTCTAGGTTCTACCAGTCATGCTAACAGGAAGACTATAGTATGCACTACTCTGCATCACAAACAACAGCTTTAACATGAAGACCCCACAAGATCCATACATCAATCAACGATATAATATCAGAGTAAGTCCCAATATTAGGTTAAGTCACCATGACCCCATTTCTCTTTTTAATGACTCATATCAAATTTTGTTCACCTGTAAGTATAATGACAATAAAGCTATCTTTAACTTATTGTATTTGTATCCCAGCATTTGAGTCTGCAACAAATAAACTTTTCTCACCATTCAACCACACACATAAGACGTCTCCAGTATTATGTGTCCATGTTCCCTACCCCAGGGGAGGACCACGACAAAGGGAGCATCTCTCTTCCCTTCTCTCCCACCCCTTTTTCTCTCTCTCTCTCACCCACACACTTTCTCTATTTAGCTCACGCTTAAAAAGGCTGCCTAAAGATAGAAGCAAGAAGATGAACTGGAGCCAGTGAGTGTCATGGCAACAGTGTGCAGTGTTTCACAAACACTATTTAGATCAGCAAGAAAAAGTTATAATCAAAGCCTAAATGCAGTAGTATCACTTCTTCAAAGGCGCAGCTTATAAAGTTTTAACGGGTAGACGAGCCAGGACCGAAAGCCCAGGGATCATAATTCAGCAACTGAGCAGGCAGGATTGCTATTATGAGAGTAGACTCATGTAGTTCAGATATTGTGCTCATTCCACATTGACTGCTTGTAAATAATTGAAATTTGAGACTAATGCAGGAAATGCAACCTCTAGCCATATATCTTTGCAACGCAATATTCATTATCAAATTACAGTAAGAAAATCTTTTCTGATGCTGTAAATCAATAATTCAGTAGAAAACATTCTATGGTGTTTACCCATTTATCCCATGGGGAAAAAAACTCTAAAAGAAGGCTGGTAATCTGATTATATTCTGATATAATGTAAGAAAATCTTTAAAACAAATACACGCTGTCACAACGCAGCTTAGCTGTTTTTTCACTGCTGGAAACGCAGACGCTACATTTTAAACTTTGGGCCTCTAAAGCGATGAAGAGGCTCAGTGTCTGTCTCATCCAAGCTCTCATGTTAACATGCCTTTTGATGGCCTCAAGGATACATTTTATCTGAACAGAAGACTTTTTTTATTTAAAGCTTTTTAACAGCACATAAACATAATCACTTAGTAGACCCCATAAAAACTTGTTGAAATAATGATGACTAAACACCATTTAAGAAAAAACCCATCCTATCAGAGTTTATATTCTGTTCATTAGCACGTTCAAAATAAAACACATGGAACAAAGATCAAATCTCAGCGGAGGACTGGAAATTAGCTTGTACGCTAACTCATTTGCAGAGGAGCGTCAGATTAACACAATATATTCATTACACAATAAATAACAGACACATGCACTTGCTGTACAGGGGTGAAAGGGGACAGTGTGCTTGGGAGTGCAGACAAAAGCAAATTTGGAAAGAGTAATGTGAGCAGTTTCTACTTGTTTGTACCTACAACCTAAAAGTTTTATTAAAAATTGAACAAACATTAGTAAACCTCAGGTTTTCAGTATCAAAAAGCTAAAAGCATAATTTTAGGGGGAGAAAAAGCCCTCAAATGTTACAAACTGGAGAACAAATGATGCCAAATGGTCCAGTAAAAAGAAAAACATACAGACAACCAGATGATATGTAAAAAGGTTGGGAAGCCCTTTATGGACATTGTTTGCTATACTGAGACACATGTATCAATATGAGGAGTGGTTTGGTGTTAGGTGTCCTCTTATTTCTGTTGTTTTATTTTTGCTTGTTTGTTTTCTTTTTTACTCTTAATATTTTTGAACGATTAATAAAAATGTGTCAAAAAACAGTTCTGTAAGCAGAGCTGCCAGACACAGCACCAAAAATGTGTGCTGCTACCCTGTCAGGATATATCAGAAGACTCTGTATCTCCTTTCACTTGAATCCTCTAGAGGCCACTTCCACTTCAAAGCATCGATTCCGGAATGCCTGGTTTTACCTCCCGAGTAGCATTATTCCAACATACTCTACAGCTAATTTTACACAGCTGACATTGTAGACAGTTTTTAGAGAATCCAGCATGCTAGGAGTATATTTAGAATTTACTGTTATTTCTTTATCTGCTGCAAAAGTTAACCATTTGGTCTGAGTGAACTGCACTCAACACATTCAACAACACATCCGAAATGCTGGGTGTGCAACTCAGGATGAGTAATGGCCTAAGAGTACTGCATGACATTAATCCAAATGGCCACCATCTTCACGGATCAGTCCCTTCATTATCTGATGAAACACTGAGCAACGCCTAGTAAACTCCATATTAACGGTATCAGAGAGAAGTTATCAATCACTTATATCGTCTACTGTAAGCAGTGCTGTTTTCAAATTAATCGCATTTCTTTTTTTATAAATCTTTCCAAAAGCCTTAAAAGCGCATAGAAATAAAAGAAAATGCAATGCCATTATTTGCATGTGTGTATATGATACTCACTATGTTGACCTGCAGTGGTTCTGACCCGGGTCTCAGCAGTCTCCTCCTCCTGCAGCTACCAGAATCTCCAGACCGCAGACGCACTGAAGATGAGGATTGACCCATGTCTGCTGGATAGACACATGCAGACAGACAGACAAACAGATTGATTTAACACACATCAATCAACAATCTCCATATTTATGCAAATAAAAAGATGTAACAATACCTGACTGTGGCAGGAGCAGGGCCAGAGCAGTAAGAGTGCTGGGGGGGAGAGGCAGGGAGCGACACCGCTGGAGAGATGCCCTGTGTGGGGGCTCTAACGGTGACACACCCGGGGGGCGAGACAAGGCCTAGAGAACACTGAGCAGTCAGGACATCGCAAATATTCCATACACTCTTACTCACACAGTCACACACAAGGTTGAATGCACACTCTCTCCTGCCCTTCACATTACTGCCTTGTCCCCCCTTTTTCTTTTTTCTTTTTTGCAGAGATTTAAAGTATTTCACATCCAGCAAGTCTATTCTGGTGCATTGGTCAGTGTGCATGCCCTACAGCAAACCATGAGAGACTATACATCATGCCAACCAGGCGGTCTCTCAGGTTAAAATGAACTGACTCTGAGTTAGGGCAATGAGAGGTAGAGCTTATGGAAGCGATGAGGCGGAAAATTGGCCACAGAGAAAGACTGAGAGTGAGGGAGAGAGAAAAAGGAACCACAAGGGAGGGAGAAAGAAAGAAAGAAAGAAAGAGAAAGACAGAAAGGGAGTATGAGAGCTGAGGATAAAAACTGCATCCAAAAGTACGAGCAGAGGCAGGGCATTGTTGCAGCTAACAGTGAGTGGTATATAAATACTGGGTTAGTACTGGGATGCCCTTCATAGTCTGTGGTGTGTGTTTGATTCATTATGGGCTTGTGCTATATTTATCAGTGAGTTGGTGCAGACTACTAGTGAGACTTGGCCCACCTATTCTTCATTTTTTTCAATGTAAAAATGAGATATATTTATGTGTACTAGACATACCTACGTTGGCTTTACATAGCTGCATGTGTGGTTATATTTATGAGACTGCTTGTCACCTCTGTCCATATTTATATGTTTGCTTTCAGTGAATTTTTGCATGAATGCCTGTGTTAACATCTTACTCTGTGATGCAGTTCCGTGGACTGTGTCTCCCTAGTAACACTGGTTTCTATGACAGAGCAAGGCCTGGCGCGAGCAGCCATCCCTCTCTGCCCCAGAGAGTGTTGGATTGTGGTAGCAGGCCTGCGTCTCCGGCGGGACAGTGAGCCGACCTCACTGTAATGGCTGTAGAGATCTCGGTCTGGGTTGAGTCTCCGAAGGTCCAGTACAGCTGACACCGGGCGAGGACGGGGGTGCAAGCGCTTCTGAGGTACAGAGGTCTTCTCTGTGCTAGAGTGGGGCAAGGCCGGGCCAGGCTGTCTTACACTGCAGCCTGTCTGGCTGGCAATCTGTTCACACAGCTGTGATTGGCACAGACACTCAGCAGTTTGGCCCAGATAAAGGTGCAACAATGCATTTCTTGTGTAGGGAATTGAGAAAAATGTCTCTGTAGATTCAACAAAATATACCTCACATTTGATTTTTAAAGATTCTACCAGGGAGCTTAATTGCAATGCATCAGTACGTAAATGAATGCCAAGACTGTTGGCAATTCAAGTGAAATGCTAGAAGACAGGTGGATTTAATTTTTTAATTTGTTATTACAGAAGAGGATTATCCCAGTGGCATCACGTCCCCTGAACAAGGCTTTGCAGTGCAAATGTGACAAATTATTTGGACACACCTCTTGAGTTGTAACACTCTTTTAAGCAAAGCTCAGTGTACCAAGCCACTCAGGTAGCTGCGCCACCGTATTTGCTGTCGACGAGAATCAGTGTTTCCAAAGTTGTGTTAATGCAATAACTTAACTTGATGACAGTGGACCAAACAAATCATTGTAGCAAAGATTTTTGTCACTACCAGCTCCTCACATCACAAGTTCAGCATCATATGTGCACAGGTACTACTGTACATTACTTGAAGCAAGTTGTTATAGGGAAGCAAGGCCTGCCAAAGTCAGGGGGTTACTGTTAAGTCAGTACACATTTGGCACAAACAGTTCTTCACAGTACATGAAGTTCTGTTTTATTCCATTTCCACGCCATTGCTACTTGGCTGCCACTTCTCATCCTACAGATTTCAGCTAGTTCTTTTAAGCTTTACTTGTTTAGAATTGCACTTCTAAAAGCTAAACTCATAACAGCAACAGGTTTACTAGGCACTTTAACAGGACTCGGGTTAAATAAATGAAATTTTGGTCTGTTTAAGATTTCAAGTATTTTGCGTCTTGTGCCTTGAAATTCTTCAGTAGGCTTCATATTAAATTACATACTGTAATTCTGCTAGCAATACCGTGAAATATTAATTTTCCTCCTCCTCTTGCAACATTATTTCTTTTGTCTCCTAATTCATATCTCTGCCTCTATTATCTTTTTCATTTAAGGGTGGCACCAGCGTAGAACCCTGCTAATTTACTGTGGGACCAAACATTAGCACCATTCCCAAAACACATGCTCCCAAAGCCCTTGCTTTTGCATAATAAGCCCCTATGAAAGTGTGCTGAGTACTGAGATGTCATATCTGATTTTGTCATTAGGAGCTGGGGCCAGCATGTCCTGACTCGTTGGTGTGACTAGAAGGGAGATGACTAATTCTGCCACTGGAGTGAGAAGGGAAGGGGGCTGTCATGAAGCACGGATGTCACACAACTCTGGGCTGCTGCAGTTTCATTTACCTAGCTCTGTGGGAAATGTGGGGTTCCCTTGCAGGCTACAAAAGGCCGACTAAGCAACAAGGGCCAAACTCCTCCACTACGCTGTTGTGCACCTTTGTAATTACCATTTCCTCTTCTCTCCAACAGATGGGGCAAAAGGACAACTGCAAAGCAGGTGCCCAAGTGATGTCCTCATAGCCTATCACTCTGAATGGCTTTTGTTTTTCTCTAACACATACAACTAAATCTCCTCTGTTCACATTTAGTTTTTAGGTTGTTGCTGCAATTTTTCAGAGGCAAAAGAATGACCATGATTAAAGCAGTTACATAAATGATATTTTGAGCATTTATGAAGTAATGACATGACGCATGCTTCTGGCAGTGTTAATAGTGTGAAAAAAGCCTGCAATGGAATGTAGTTATGTCATAAAAACGTGCCGCTTTATACATGAAAGTGCCTTTTTTCTAGAAAATAAAAGCGACACAACAGTAGCTTAACAACACAAAGTACACCCTTATTTGCTGAATGCATTTATTACAGTTTGGTGGCTGATAATTAATGCAGCTTATTAGCTATTTAATGTTACGTACCTTAAATATTTCTTCTGTGGAATCTGATGCCAGTACGCTATTAGTTGTGCTCTCTTTATCACCTTGTTGTGGTTGGACATTCACTTCCTGTAACTGGTGGGAATCAAGTGGAGCATCCTGGGAATCCTGCTTATTTCCTCTCTGTCCCTCTACCTTTTCCTCTGGACAGAGACAGTTCAGTTGGTCCCTTTCAACCTCTACTTCATGTTTAGTCTCTGTGTTTAGACCTGAATGAGGGATATGATTTTCTACTATGGCCTTGGACCTGTGGTTTGTCTCACTGTCAGTGGGTTTGTCTGTAACCTCAAAACTCTGAAGGCCATTGACAGCTTGAGAACCTGGGCAGGCTCTAAAGGCTTTTAGGACCACTGTAGGTGATCGTCCACCTGCCACAGGTGCTGGAGTCTCACTGTCAAAGCTACTGGAGTGTGAGAATTTAGTAGTCACTGGTGATGAAGGCGTAGGCTGTGATTTTGGAAGTCCTTCATTGTGAAGTGTCAGAGACACCCTGTGAACATTGTCCACTGTGCGCTGTGGGGCCCGTGGGGAGCTCATCGGCGTCTTCTCCCCCTCTGGAGGAGAGAAGGAGCGTGATGTTGTTCGCCATTTTCTAGCAGTCTCTGCAACACTGTTGAAAAATTTGAACAGACCACCAAAGTGCCCCTTGGTGTCCGACTGTTTCGGGGGAGGTGGATGGAAGTCTCTGACACTCTCAAAATCCACGGAGCCATAGTCTGAGTCTATGGTTTTGTCCAGTGAGTGAAGCTCAGAGTCAAAGCTCCTCTCTGAGTAAACAGGATTGTTTTTCCCCAAAAGGGAGATCCTCCTCAGGTAACTCCACACGTCTTTGTGCCTCCTTCCTCCACTCCGGTGGGTCCTCGGGCTATCCTTAGTGTTGGGATCTTCACAAGCTGCAGCAGTTTTGTTGCAGTTGGCTGAATTGTTGTGGCTTCTTTTAGTATAGGAAACTTTTTCAGATGGTTTACAGCCATTCTGAGTCACACCCTCACCCATTACAGTGGGCTGATGGCCTTCCACAGAAGCTGAGAGGTCAATGTCTTCAAACGAACAGTCAAATTCTGCTGTATAGCCAGCATATGAATGCCTCTGACCACGGTTTCTAAGCGTGCCACCACTGGACTGCTGAGGTGCGCCAATATCACGACAGAAAGACTCCTCATCCACCATAGAACTGGTAAACTTTGCAGTGGACAATTTCCCTGTCTTCCCTTTAAATACAGCCGGAGATTTAAGCTTCTTAAAGGATCGAACTTTGTCAGCAAATGAGAGTTTAGGGATGGACGCCTCCCCCGGCAAGATCATGGAGTGGGGTCTCCTGTCCAGCTCTGACACGGCTCGCTTTCGGTTCAAGATCTTCCAGATACCCCCTGTGGCACGAGGCCTCCGGTTGACCTCCTGTCTGTCCTTGACAGGGGTCTGAGAAGAGGCAGCTTGGGTCTCCCCCTGCCCCTCTGCAGGCCCTGTTCCAGTCTCCTGAATATAAACACTGCTGGTCTCATTCTCCACATCCAGAGAAACATTAAACACTCGGTTGACAAACCCATTAGGGTTGTTGCTCTCAAGGGCAGGGTTGCCTGTCTGCTCCATCCTCTCTCATTCTACAGTGTCAGCTATCAGTTCCAATAGACATCATGTTTCAGGCCCTTCTCTTTCTCAATCACCTGAAGGAACAAAATCGCATTTTTATTCAGAAGTTTGACATTAAACTGACTGCCTTGTCATTTTATATCATCCTTAGTCTGGTGTAACTTGCTCAGAGTGCCTGCCTGTACATGCAGGCCATGAATGTGGAGAATATAAGTGGAGGATATTTAATAAGCGGTATCTTATTCAGAGGTCAAACATTCAAGAATAACAAATAAATTGCACTACTTAAACAGTAAAAACACCATGACACCATTAGAAGTCTCATTCTGTGACTGTCAGAGGCAGACGTCTGTACAACAAGTCAACACCCAGCGAGCCCCACTTTCCCAATATCTTTGCCCATATTATTCAAAGTAATTATTTCAGACACAGTTGCCATCCACCATTTAAACCAGGAGGATGTGTTGCCATGGAAACACCCACCACAGAGATGTGTGGTTATTTCAGGCCTGCTGTGACATCACCAGAGCTCAGATAAGCTCCCTCTGAGGAAGAAGATGCTCAGTGACACAGCGAACCCACCACATGTTAATAGTCCCCCCCCCAGTTTTGTAATCCTTTTAATGTATGGAAGCATCTTGTGTAATTGGAGGCCTCCAGCATACATCTTTGTTGTTGCAGGAGATCAAAACTAAAGATGCGTTTCAATTAAGCTGGGCCTCTCAGCACAATTTTACAATTCAATTTACTGATAAGCCTTTCGGAGGACTATTTAAATAAACAGTAGCTGCTCAAACCGTTCAAAAATGAAGAGAATTGTCAGTTTTACAGGCATAGCCTCTAATCACAAATGGGCTAACACTTATTTTAGTACTTAAACGGAAAAAAAACGGACTTTTTTTAAATGACTGTAAATGACAGTCATTCTCTGATGGCGGCATCGTGAGTTTGCCTTGTTTGTTACACATCCTGCTTGGAAGTTATACTGTAATAACTACACACAGCTTACTAAGTTTGGCTTTCACCGTTTACCGTCACACAACTTCAGGCACCAGCAGCTCGCTGTCCCTGCCGTCAGTGAGCGACGGGTTTAAGTCATTAAAAATATGGCGTCAACCAAATTAACATTTCCCCGACGTTGGGTGAAAGTGTCAAAACACGCTTTAAACTCTTTATTTGCCTTAAACGCTCCTTCAAACGGGAAAATAAAGACTCGAAGGGGCGCAAAAGTCGGCTATGTAGGCTACGCCGTGAAATTCAGAAACTTCAGAAACTCGCTTGTCAAACAACACCCGCGAAAAATGAACTGTCTTCCTCTACCTTACAATTTCCATGTCGTCCTTAAAGTGAAGTTAGGAGTTAGAGCTCTCAACTTACCCGCAGCAGAAAGCTTCCCCCCCGGCTTTAAGAGCGCATCGCCGCCGCTGTCTTCAAAGCCAATAACAGCGCTCGCTTTTAACGCCAGCTAAACTTACCGCCGAACTCTGCGGGCTTAACTTCAGTCCATGAGTTAAGTCGTGGACGGCAGCGACTCCTTTGCCGATCACATGCGTGTGTGTGTGTGTGTGTGTGTGTCTATGTGTGTGTTGTTCCTCTCTAAACTCCGTCAGCTATCATCACACTCCGAGAAACTCCCCGAGTTGGACAGACCGGTGAACTCTTGCCCTGTAAGCTTCTGCAGACGCCGACACTCTGATTTGTGATAAAGCTCTCACGCAGAGAAACACACACACTGACACCCCCTACACACACACACACACACATACACACACACACACATACAGGACAGCTGTATTTATTTCAGTTAAACAGGCTAATAACAGCACGTTTAGAGCTAAGTTATGTTGGAAACATTTATTTTATAAAGACTATATCACATTTTTTTTAATCCCATTTTAATTCTCCAGTTCATTAAAACCCTCATCCCCATTTCCTTGTGCAGCAAATATGTATGTTCACGTTTTTTCCCCCTCTCTATCCTATTTGTTGGTGGATTTATGAGAAAGCACTTATAATTTCTAAAGGAACATCAGTGAAAACAAGTGATTGACTGAACTCTGGTCTCACTAGCTGATCCTCCTTTGGGATTTGCTCTGAATGTGAAAATCCTTCTATTGAAAGGACACAATGGGGAGAGGGAGCTGGGAGAGGGGGGGCAACTGAAGGAATTCACAAAACTAAACAGCCCCTGAGCTCCATAGCCATGAAAGAGGAGATGGTGGAAGAAGGGGCCTAAATTTAAACATTTCCTCTTTGTCCTGTTTTGGGCCCATTGTCATCGCATGGCGTTCTCCCTTCTGCACAGGAAGGAGTGGATCTGACATCAACGCTCTCAGGCTGACAATGCCAGGAAGTCTGTCTGACTGTATGTAAATATCTCTGTGTGTCCACGCTTCCCTTGCTTTGCCCCGTGGAGCCGCTCTCCTCTCCCTGGCCCTCTCTCTTGCTTGAGGGTGTAGTAGCTGTAGTCGTAGCAAGATGGTGATTTACATGCTACACTTCCCCAGATAACTCAAAAGCAACTGTCACTGCGAATTAAAGTCACCTCATCTTCACATGACCCTTCCTGTGATGGAGCATCTTAGGTCATGTCTTCATTTGTCAAGCAAATGGTTTGTCTTTAGTTTTGTTTGTTTTAAATATACATACAGAAAGCTATATTTATTTATTTTTTATCATTTCTTATGTGTTCTGTTCAGGTTTCCTCATAAAGTTAACTTATGTCTTTGTTCCTCTCCTTTGCCTCCATTCCCTCACTTCTTTCCTCCCTCCCCTTACTCACACTTCCTCAGAACCCCAAGCAGTCTTCCTGCTGTCCCCAGGCCATCACAAAAGACATCCTGGCTCACACAGGACAAAAGTTTTAGCTCAGGGCTCATACAGACAGATAAGCAGCCTCTGATCTTCAGAAAAATAAAATCATTAAAGCAGCATTTTCTATGAGCGAAAGAAAGCAAGGAAATGAGCGATGAATGGAGAATGTCAGCGAGATGGGCTTCTGCCTGAAACGATTAGTTCTGTTGATGACTGGCAAGGCGTGTACATTACAGTGAGTTTACTCTGAGTGCTGAACACTCTGAGCAGAGGTCTTTGAAATGATGTCACTGGCTTCCCGTTTTCAGAACAATCGACCTCTTCCTCCTCTTCCTATGACACGGTCCGCACTCATTGGTTTGGTGGAGATTACTGGAGACAAACACTTGCTGAGTTTAGGCCCAGCTGTAATTATTTCGCCAGTCTTTGTCAAAGCTGCTGAGTGAAAACAGGCTGCCGTGAAAAAGCCAGACAGACAGGGAAGGGAAGGAGGGTGGGAGGGATGGGCTGGCTGATATGTTGTGATATCAAATGAAAGGCTTACTAAAAGCCTGGGAACTGGATTCAGGAGGTGTAAGTCATGTGAGAACAGCTGGGAGGTCAGATGAATTTTGTTTTCGGCACAGGTGTTTGGAAACACTGCGTGGCTGTGGAATTTGAGCACATGTCCTTAGATGGCGGTGAGATGCTGGGCTGTCAGGACCGTGTATGCATTGAGGCTCCTTATACAAGGCGCACATTCTGGTTTATAGCCGCACGCACATTTTCACATTTTTGCCCACTTTTGGTGTAAAAAATATTTCCAGGTAGCACTTGCCGCCGGTGGTAGACGAGAGTTTGAATTACACTGACATTCCTGACATTCCCTGCACTGACCTGCATATTTCCCTGGCTTGGCTGTGCATGGCACTATCCCCCGAATCACGCACACACACATCTGAACCCATCCTACCAGTTAACACTTTGACATTTGACTCTTTGATCCCAACTCCAATCGGTTTGGGCCAATCAATCACTTTTGGGCCTTTTTTTTAAAAAAAAAAAACATATTACACACGCATAAATAACATTCAGCTGACACACACATGGACAGCTGGAATGTGCTGAAAGGTCTGAATGTTGGTGGTGATTGGAAGGTCTCACAAAATGACTTATCTAGCATTCATCTGAGAGACGGCGAGAGGGAGAGAGAGGCACAGGGAGGGGAAAAAAAGGAATGAGGGGGATTGGACAGTTTGCATGTGTGTGTGTGTGTGTGTGGTTTTCAGCTGGGGACTTTCAGCCATTATCAGGATGAATCTGAAAACAGGAAGGCGGGTTCCAATAAACAAGACGAGCGGAAGACAAGCACAGTTCTACTTCCTGTTTTAGAGCAAGGGAGGAAACAGCAGATTTTTTAGGAATTCAAATCAGAAGGGATGGACTATCTTCATAAAACATTAAATGTTCTTGTTTGACATTTTTAGCATTCAGTTTGTGTCCGGCCTAGTTTCTTATGTGGTTTAGTAGGTTTCTAGTTTTCCTTTGTGTTTTGTGGCTGTCAAAAATCTAAACTGCGATGAGGCAGATATTTATCCCTGTTCTTTATCAGTCAGATTGTTTATTTGTATCTTTCTATGCGGGCCCTGGGGTGGACTGAATTTGGCCATGTTTGTGGGTCAGTAACAGTGACAGAAAAGAAACCTGGCACCATTTCTACTCATCTGGGTGCTTCCAGATTCTACAGAGAGCATTGCTTCTGACCAGGAAAACCCAGGGGACTTTGCAGTGAAGGGTGGGATTATAGTCAGCAGAGAAGGGATGAGGAGAACAAAAATGCTACACATCATTCTGCGTCTTCTCAGCACAATGTGTCAGTACAGCCTAGCTAAGTAGAGGGCTGAGATCCAAGGCGAGATACTACACGATTAGTAGCATGATTGATAGTAGAGAGGCATTCCTCTCTCTGATTCCTCATTGAAAAGTTCTTTTAGAGTTGTCTGTTTAATCTCTGTGATGAATGTTGACCTCTGACCACATCATTGTTTCTGGTCAGTGTTCGCTGCGCTGGTTTAGCTGTTGAAATCAAGTTTAACCAACTCAGTTTTTAATAGCTATGGAGCAATAGCCACATTATGAGGACTATCAATTATCTCTAGATCCCTTTCTTCTCCTTGTGTCTTCTCAGCTTTTTTGGGAACTGTCTCCCGGCAAAGGGGAAATGAATGGAAGTCCTCTTCCAACAGTCACATTCCCTGTGTAAAGAAAAGCGGTGAAAGGCTGCCTCTATAAGTAGTATAACTTTTTCTGTTTTAAATTTATTTATAATCCAAAAATTCATCCAGAACATCTGCTTCTTATCTGTTAGTTATTTGTTAAGTGTTGTCAAGATGTCTGCATCTGACTAAATTCTTTAAAATAAAAAATAAATGTTTATTCATTTCCGTTTCAGTTTGTATATCTATGGACCAATCCAGAACTGGCTCTGTGTGCTATTTCTATGACCATACCAGACCTTTAGATCACAATAGCAGAATATGATTCAGCTTTTGGCAGTGAAGTACACGTATAAATGCCCAAATGGCAACATACCAGTATTTACAATATATGTAAAATGGACAGACATTGTATATTCTGGACTTTGCATGTAGTTGTGTACACGCAGTGCCATCTGAACAACTTCACTGTTTGAGGTTGTATGATTTGCCAAATATGCAAATACAGAAATACACTTGGGTAAAGAGAGACATCTGGAGGAACCAACGGAAACTGTTCCCTTTTTATACCAGAGACACAAGGGATGGCTTTTTGTGTGTGTTTGTTTGTTTGTTTGTTTTTCACTAATCAAACCTAATGCATGTCTCTGGATAATAAGTACACAGCAAGTTTCAGAAGTCACTGAAACATGTTGTCACTCCTTTAAATATCTGCAGTTGTCTGTGTATTCTGTAACAATGCGGTCCACACAGTTACGTATGTCTTCCACATGATGGCACTCTTGTTCTTCCAAAGCATGCGGCTTCGTCTTGCAACTTGCATTAGATTACAAGACAATCCTTTATTATTAAAAATCAGATATACAATGCATTTGAGAATATTGTCTATTTCAGGAGTAATACCACACAGGCAAATCCAGTTTTCAGGGGAATCAAAATGATAAAGTGAAACTGGAGAAATGGATCTAAAATGATGAAATGAAATGAACCAAATTTCCAATGAGAATTTTAATTAACTACCAGAGTTCCAAGGTTTATTTCACTCTTTCATTGGATTATTGGCAGTTGTTAGAGGCTCAATAAGAAACTGCTACCAAACCTGATAAAGGGTTGTGATTGTGTTCTGCACGAGTCTGCACCTGAGTCTAGGCTTCCCAAAAATGAAAAAAGTTGTCCTAAAGCTTTGGGCTCCTTACTCTGTAATGACGGTCTAGTTACACGTATAGTAACTCCACAGAAACAGGCAGGATTCCTGAAAGCATATGTGCTTTTACCAGGAATTCTCTCCAGTGGGATTCTGCCTTTAGCCGCGTGTCAATCAATGGATCATGGCCGTACTGCTGAAGCTGTGACCGCAGATACTTTTTTTTCAGAAAATGCGCCCTGGGCTAAAAAGTAATTTGGTGTGAAAGTAAAGAATTAGACCTCGGAGATGTGGCTAGCATTAAACTTAGATGTGATTAAAGCCACAGGCATCGATTGGATCTCTGTTACAAGGTACCAAGCCTCGGGATGTTCGTCAGAATAGTGGAAGCCCTCCATCCAATTTCATGATTTTCTCATGGAACACTGCAAAATGATTTAATTTGCTTTGCACATTTGCAAAGAAGTTTGGTTAAAAAAAAACAACCGTCCCCCCAAAAAACATGATCTGCTACTTTTTCTGGACAGTTCCATAGAATCCAAGGATGCCTAATTGATGCAAGTTAGGTAATGGCTTGGTTTAAATTAAAAACTACAAGTCAAGTGGAACTTTCTCATTTATAATTCAGTGAAGCACATCGTCCTTGCTTAAAGGCTTTAAGAGGCAAGATAAGAGGCTTTTTAATCTGTATATGGGGAGACATACCTCTGTTTCAGCTCTCAGTTCCAATCAGCTAAGAAAGGGCGGAACCAGCAGAGACGGCGCTCGTGTGTGTTTGT